>QNUK01000883.1:0-72500 GCA_013621035.1 Clarias magur | reverse complement strand
CCCTGTCTAACTCTAACTCGGGTGTGACTTCCTGTCACGTGCAGCAGTCCAGCTATTAAAACCATTCGAGTATCACATGACAGGCAGACCTAAGAGTTATTTCAGCTTTTAATAAATGATTAAAACTAAACATTAAGGAATTAAATCGCACAGAACCGTGTAAGCAGATCAGAGCGGATGACAGAACACACACACAATTCATTTTTTTTATTTCCCAAATAGTCATCTTTAGAAAAAAACAAATCCTCTCAGCTCTCAGTTTTCTACAATGGTTGTACATGAAGCGCTGTCTGTCAGAAGACACCCTGTGGGAGAGCACCTGTCAGGGGTCAGGGCCACAGAGTGCTTTACTCTACAAAATGGAATACTTTATATATATATAAAACAGTATATTCATTTTAAGGTTAGTCTCTCTATGAGGGTTAGTCTTCTCTCCTCAGTAAAGTATAGCAGTAGTGAAATTCCTGTGTGCAGAGAATCTAAATAAGGCAATGAAATCTAATCAGTGAGTTTTATTATGAATTTAAAAGATAAAAAGCAAAAAAAGTGAATTGAGTTATTAAAGTAAATACAAGTATAAAATGCATAAGGTGTAAGTTACATGTTGCATGTATGAGCATGTGTAGTTTATTTTACACTTAGTTACAGTAACTTACAGTAGAATAATGAAGAAGATGATCTTACAGCTGATTTACAGCAGCTGAAGCGAAACTTTCAGCTCTGGAAGACCAACATGCAGTGGCTTATGTGTCTATCACACCCTGCACTGTGGGTAAGACACACACACACACACACACACACACACACACACACACACACACACACACACACACACAGAGTGAGAGAGAGACTTGATGTTGCCTTTTTTTTCATTATCTTTTAATTACTAACTTGTATAATATTTTTACTTATAATAATAATAATATTATTATAATTATTATATATATATATATTATATCATATCATATTATTATAATATAATTATATTATCTACAACAGCGTCTTTTCTTCCTGAGAAGGCTGAGGAAGGCTCAGCTTCCACCACCGGTCCTGACCACCAGGGGGACTATCAAGAGGATCCTGAGCAGCCGCCTCACTGTCTGGTTTGGGAATTGTCCCATATCGGACCGCAAGACCCTACAGCAGATAGTGAGGACAAAAGAGAAGATCATCGGGGTCTCTCTTACAACACCACATGCTGTATCCGCCAGGCCACACCCCTCACACTCGCTCTTCACCCTCCTGCTTCCTGGAAAAAGGTACTGAAGCATTTGGACGCACACATACACAGGTTCAACCCACAAGCCGTCCATCTCCTCAATAAAAAGGGACTGGTCTGATACACACACACACACACACACACACACACACACACACTCAGATAAACTCAACTACATTGGGACTGAACCGATAAACACACACATGCAAACACACTGATCAACAACCATCTAACATCGTTCATACCAACCTGTAATTGCTCTTTTGCACAATATTTATTACTTGCTATTTGCACAAAATTATTTGCTATCTTTGCTGCTAATTACAAGAAATGTTTACTGTTTACTGTTTCTTCTCCCACTACCTCAACTCATTACCTCATTACCACAAAGTATTGAAATGTGTCATGTTGTCACTCTGTTGCCCTTGTTTGCACATTTGCACGTGCACTTCATGTTGTCTCGTTTGTATAGGACTCAGGACATAGTTTTCTGTTCATTTAAAAATGGCAATCTGTCTTGTCTCAGCTAGCCAGCTAATTACGTTTCTTAGTTAGCTAATCAGCTTTTGTTCATTTATCTTGTTCATTTATGTTGTATGTATCACCTCGGTCCTGGAGGAACGTTGTTTCGTTTCGCTGTGTACTGAACTGTGTATGGTTGAAATAAGAGTCTGCTTGACTTGACTTGTCTCATGGACTGTTCACTGTTCCCGTGGCTGCACTGAACAGCCGATGATGTGTTAACTAAGATTGTCACTTTCTGTCTATATTGTACTGCTTCGTCCACAATGCATCTTTGCACCAACAATAATGATTGCACTATTGTATATTCCACCTGTATTTATTCCGTATATACTGTACAATCCAGAACTCAAATACATGCACCGTACATATGTGTATCCTGTTACCTTTGATCTTTCAGACATGCTAATCTACTGCACACTGTTTGCACAGTTACACTGTATTATACTGTATGCTAGACAGACTAAATATATGCACTTATACTGCACATTACTGTATCTCTAAACATACCCTAACCCTACTGCATCTTCTCTTTGTACTGTATAACACATTTTCATTTATTATAAACAGGCCACTTGTGCACATAGATGCTAACAGCATTTTATTGGCTTTGTACATGTACTTTTTCACAATGACAATAAAGTTGAATCTAATCTAATACTACTAATAATGATGATGATGATGATGATTATATATATTTTTCTTACTTTTATACTTTTAAGGCTGCCAATATATGTATATTAAAGTATATCTAACGTACATTTCTATATTTTTAATAACACTTCCTCTCTCCAGCACATGGTGGCGCTGTTGCATCGTTGATTAATGTTAAACTGACCAGTCACAAGATCTTTTTTCTTAAATTAAATGTTCTTATGATTTATAAAGATTTATACATTTAAAAAAATAAATGATTTTGACATATAATAATAATTTCTGATCAATCAAAAGAGTGCTATCCTGTTATGTTATTTTGCTTTTATTTTATCTCAATTCTTTAAAAATGAAGTTATAAACATTATTATTATTATTATTTATTCATCTAATGGTAGTCAGACTAAAATTAATATTAGATCATAAATATTTACCACACACTGCTCCAACAGCTTTAAGAATCTTCCAGCAGGTTTTTTTCTTCTTTCCAACAGATGTTCCAGATGTAGAGGAGGTCGAAATATCAGAGTCATTAAAAAGCAAGGAAATATTCATGCACATATTACAAAGTGAGATAAAAAACATATAAAATAACGTTTTATAGTTCTACATGTTATTGATATTTAAGATATTATTCTATTCTGTGATTATATAATGACATATGCAGAAGATTTATTCTCAAGAAAAATAAGGAACATTGAGTGATCATAGTGATGTTTTATAAACCAGTTCTACTTCTGGAAACACTTTAGGGTTCTGGATTTAAGTTGAACTTTACACCTGTGCAGAGAGACTGTGTAGAGCAGGACGTCTAGAAGAAAAAATAATGTGGCACTCTGTGCTTCTTCTCGGAGATGCCTTAAAGGTTCTGTCTAGAACACTATAACAAATAGTTTCCCTTTATGAAAATATTCCAAGTACACCCTCTTTAGGACACTAAAGCCTGTAACTGTCCATATACAAGAAACCCCTTGTATCACGAATTGCCGTGATTATTATTATTATTATTATTATTATTATTATTATTATTATTTATTAAACTTTTAATAACAAAATAAAAACTTCTTAAACATTTAAGGAGTCTATGCTTATGACAGAAGTTCTAACTGGAAGCCTATCTCCCAGGGAAACTCTTTAGGATGGCGAAACCAAAGAACCAAATGTTCTCTAATTAGATCTTGACCTTTACTTCTAACATCTGTATGGAGTTTACTGTGGACTCTGGTGTCCTAAAGCCTCTTTAACTTTCCCTCTGGAAGAACCCTCAGATGTTCTGTTTATAACATTAAAACAAAAAAGAATTCCTGTTTCATGTGTAACCGCCTCAGGATACTGATCCCATAATCATTAAAAAATAATCTGTAATCATTTGTGCTTGGTTTGCAATAATGCAATAAAAGACTAGATTCGTTCTCTCTGACAGAGAAACACCGCTTTAGGGTTCTTCATGTCTTCAGGAGGGAGAGCCGAAGCGACTGTAATTGTTATAGATTTAAACTTATAATTAGTGAAGCAGCAGGTAATAATAAAGAAGCTTCATCGTACAATAGAGTACTGTTTGAAATAAAAAAAAACCTCTGATTCAATTTCTATTTTACATTTTATGATTAATAATCTTTCATGATGATCTGAGTGAGCGGGGAGCCGAGAGGAACAGACTACAGGACGACTCAAACCGGTGGAACCAGATGGACTCTATTATTCCTCCTCCTTCAGCTGCTCGGGGCTCAGCTGCGTGTTTCCTGATTTATTTCCTCAGCTGAAAAAAATGCAATCTCCTCCTGAAGGTTAGAAATAAACCACAAATGAAGGATTCAGATCATTAAACTTCCATTCAGCTTCTTCATGTGTTTTGGGTGTTTCCTTATGTTCACTGCACACAGCTGGAACTGAAGCCCTGGCAGCGCTGTATACACACACACACACACACACACACACACACACACACACACACACACACACACACACACACACACACACACACACACACAGATTTATGATAAATGTACACACCAAAACAAACCCTACCACAAGTAAAGTTGGTTTATTAATTAATATGTGATTAACATGTTATTGACTTTCCTTTAGTAGATGAACGAGCAACACCTGAGCCATGTAGAGGTTTAGAATGAGAATGTTGTTCTTCTTAGCAGATTCAGGACTAAGAGCATGAAGACATCTTTCAGAGTTGCAGGGGTCACATTCAGGCTGATCACCAATCCGATCTCTGTGCAGATCAGACATTTCTGTAACTGTCGCTTTAGGGTTAAAGATGCTGAACACAAGGAAACATGTAATAATGCCACTTATACGTTTTCATGCATACGTGCTGTATGCGTGTTTACTTCTTGTATGTTTATGTTGAATTCTGAATTCTGTTTAGTCAGAAGGTGTTGATTATTTTTTGTAAAACAGCAGATTGGACAGTAACACGGCTTTATGTATTACACTGTTGATCTAATGTGTTTTATCATTTCCATAGCAAATTCACAGGGACAAGGACTGTTTGTAGCTGCTATAACATAAATGAGAAGAAGAACTTATTCTTCTCTTTAACGATGAGCAGACAAAAAACGTTGTGTATATTGTTTTATTTAATTGTTGTCAAATTAGGTGGCATGGTGATGTAGTGGTTAGCACTATGGCCTTGCACCTCCAGAGTCTATGGTTTGAGTCCTGCCTCGTGTGTGTGTGTGTGTGTGTGTGTGTGTGTGTGTGTGTGTGTGTGTGTGTGTGTGTGTGTGTGGAGTTTGCATATTCTCCCTGTGCTTGGCGGGTTTCCTCTGGGTGCTCTGGTTTCCTCCCATACTCCAAAGATTCAAGGACAAACTGAAGAACTGAAGAGTGTATAATACATAATGTTACTGTTATGTGATTGCAAATAATTTAATAAGAAGGAAAAGGAGGAGGAATAAATCTGCCCTCTGTACAGACAAAGCTGTTATTACTGTGTTATAACAACTGCGCAATCTGACTTTCATTCATTCCATTATATCACTCTGTTCACTCACACTGTTGTGTGTTTCATCCGTTCCCTAGCAACGACATCTCCATCTCATGCTTTGTTTAGTCGTCAGTGTGTATTCGGAGCGTGGTCAAGTTTCCAAAAATACAGAGAGAGAGAAAGAGAGAGACAGAATGTGTGTGTGTGTGTGTGTGTGTGTGTGTGTGTGTGTGTGTGTGTGTGTGTGTGCGTGTGTGTGTGTGTGTGTGTGAGTGAGAAACAGAGGGAACACAGTCTGATGGTCAGTTTCTTTTTTCCTGCATGCGGTTTGGATGTTTTCTCTGTTTCCATCCCCGCTATTCGAGTTCTGAGTTCTGCAGACGAGGAGGTTCTAATCATAAGTTCAGTAAAATGTCTCCCGCTTTCAGCTGCATAACAAGTCCAAGTGAAAAAGCACAAACACTAGAGAGCTCAGAGAAACAGAGGGAGAAGTGAAGGGTTCTAGATTAACCATGTAAGAGCTGCAATGTAACACGAACACATCAACACATTCTTTGCACAAAGGGAATTGTGCGTTTAAAGAGTTCTTTTGAGAGTTTAAATGCTGTTTTTAATTAAAACAGAGTCAGACTGTAGACATGAATACATCTGCACAAGATTCTTCACTTAACATGAGAGCTCTTTGGATATTCAACTATTCTTCACACACTAAAATGGTTTTTACCTGAAATAATTTCTGAGAACATTACACTTAGGGTTCTTAAGTTCTAGTTGTGGATAGTTACAGCTTCTAGCTTTACAGACTGAAACTTTTAGAAGATCAGAATGTTAAGTGTATTCTAAGAAGTGTTCTAATGTTCTTTTAAGGGTTCTAGATTTCATTTTTGTTTTTCTAAAGGTGCTTGTTTTATGATATTAGAAGGTGAATAGTTAGTCAGTAATATATTTTATTGTAATATTGAATTCCAATATCGAATTGTAATAATGCACACCTCCCTCCTAATGATCACTTTTCTCCTACCTGTCCCTGTGAAACCTGTGTCATGTTCTGCAGTACAGGTGTGGCGTTTCCTCCCACACCTCTGCAGCAGAGATGGATCTCGACTGAAGCGTTCATTAGACGTGCAGCATAGAAATGCAAAGCTTGATGCAAATAGATGCTATTTGCACTATGCTAACAGCAAGATAGGACCGGGAGAATCAGACAATAGAGAATGCAAATTGTGTGAGTTCAGCAGGCTGATACAGACAGAGAGTGGGTGGGAGAGAGAGAGAGAGAGAGAGAGAGAGTGAGACATTCAGATCCTGATGGCCTCTGATTCTTCTTATTTCATCATCTGCACAAATCATTCTATGCAGTTTTATGATCTTAAGTGCTTCCGCTCAGGGTGAGTCACATGAGAGTTACGTGAGAGTAAAACCTTGTCACGTTATTCAAACAATCTCTACAAAAGCAGGCCAGACAACAGAAAGTACATTTCTGAACACAACAGAAGGGTTAACATTTTTAAACCTACTAGTTACTAGTTTAATTTACACTATAGTGAATTACAGACAGCACAGTGGCTTAGCGATTAGCACTGTCAGGTGTGGAGTGTGTGTGTAAGAATCTTGCGCGTGTGTGTGTTTGTGTGTGTGTGTGTGGAGCTTGTATATTCTCTCCTGCAAGATTCCTCCAGGTATTCCTGTTTCCTACCACAGTCCAAAGACATGTACTGCAGGTGTTTGAAAATCACCCAAGATGTATTTATGTGGTGTGTGTGTGTGTGTGTGTGTGCGTGTGTGTGTATGTGCCTGTATGTTTGTGTGTGCGTGCATGTGTGTGTGTGTGTGTGTGCGTGCGTGCGTGTGTGTGTGTGTGTGTGTGTGTGTGTGTGTGTGCGTGTGTGTGTGTTTGTGTGTGCGTGCGTGTGTGTGTGTGTTTGTGCCCTGCCACACAGGGTGCACCCGATCTTGGAAAAGCTCCAGACCCCCTGTGATTCTACACATTATAAGCGAGAGGAATAAAGAATTACTGGCACTCAAAAGTCTTTAAGTTAATAAGAGTAAAGTTTATTATTTCTAAATGCACAAACACCAATACGACATTGTAACTACAAATAAATAAATAGATAAATAAAAGGTTAATCTGTGGGTTTTGCCATGTATCGTCACACCGTTTATGCATTTGGAAGTGGGTGGAGATTGTGTGAATTGGCAGTTTAGTGACTTTCTGAGGAATGTTTTTCCTCTTCACATCACCCTCTTCATCAGATTTATTAATATCATTTCATCCTCGACTCATGTGTCAGACCTCTCCTGGCCACGCCCCTGTGGCTCTCCAGCACCATCAGCAACATTAACACCTGACCACGGAGATGCACGCCATAACTACAAACACCCACCATTTCATCGTCTAGGATCAAAGTTGCATTTAGTATAAATTGAACTCTTCTCTCTCTCAGGAACTACAGATAACTGGAACTGGGTGTATGAAACATAAGAGTTGCATTTGTACTAAATACAGCATAACTAAGGTATAAAGCTTTGAAAGAGTCTCAGGTGAACTTTGGAGTCTCTTTGGAACGCATTTTTACACAGAATGAGGGTTGGGGAATTGGGCTTCAATTACTTACACTGTAGTGCAGGAAACTTATAGCGATTAAGACCTACTGTAGTGTTATTATACACACCTCAGTGTTTATTTTACTTTTTAAAAATACAAACCATCCCTTTAAGCACTGAAACTTCCACAAATTATGCTTGTACCTGAGTCTCTGTCATTGAACCTCACCAAAGTGAACTTCATGTTAATTCAATTCAATTCAATTCAATTTTATTTATATAGCGCTTTTAACAATTGACATTGTCGCAAAGCAGCTTTACACAATAAAAAGAAGTAAGTTTTTATGCAATGTGTATGAATCAAAATGATAAGATTGTTAACTAAAACTAATTTCCTGTTATTCATCTTCACTTTTAATTTCTGGTCACATACCTGGTTTCGACTAAATGAGGATTAGTTTTTTTTAGGGTCAGGTTCCTCTCATGTTTTTTTCCCTATAAAAACCAGATAGTTTACATGGTTAAAAGTGTACACAGATAACATTGAATTGATTGATGTTGTGTAGACATTGTTACAGCTAACATGTCTGTGCTGAGTGTCTGTGCTGAGTGGTACTCGAGTACTGAACTGATGTATTTCCTGCCCCGTGTGAGCCGCCATGTTGGTCTGCACTCAGGCAGGAGGAGAACTTCCTGACTTTCCAAGGAGGAATTCCAAGCTTGTTGCCATTTTCTCTGGTTATGAGTCAAATGCAAGATAGCTTCTGATACAGATACAGACTGTGTGTGTGTGTGTGTGTGTGTGTGGTGAACAGGAAACCGTGTGTGAATACAGAGTGATTATACTTACGCCACCACTACAACACGACTAAATACACTTTTTTTTAAAAATGTATTTATTAAAATTTTTTTTTGCCTCTCCCACACACACAGTACACACAACACTGACAGAACAGCTCCGTGTGTGTGTGTGTGTGAGAGGGTTAGTGGAGATACATCCGGGGATTTTTCTTTGCATACTTCTCTCCTCGGACTCGGTGCTGGTTGACATGGCGACCGGGAAAGTGGAGCGCGAGGTGCCTACGCGTTAAAACACACACACACACACACACACACACACACACACAGAAATTCATTATTTGTTTATTTTAATATTCTGCTTTCAGATCTAAACGCACTGAGTACATGCGTTTACTTAAACTGTTAAAGTGCTGAGGACCTGTGGGGGAGGAACGAACAACGCGGGGGCAAAAACAGACAGACAGAAAGGAAAGAGAGAGAGACAGAGAGAGAGAGAGAGAGCGCGAGCTCCAGCCTGCTGTCTGGTCTCGCGTCGGGGGGAAGCGCGCGCTGTCGTCGCTGGTGACGTATGCAGTCGGGTTGTGGAGAGTGACGTCACCGGTCTATCACCATGTAGCTCGAGGCTCGGTAATGAGAGAGAGAGAGACTGCAGTAAACACCCTGCCGAGCCCCGGCGCTCACACTCACCATTAAACCCGTTTCACCTCAGAGAGAGAGAGAGAGAGAGAGGGTGTGTGTGTGTGTGTGTGTTTAACTCATCGAGGTTTAAACTCAACTCACACCGGACCGCGGATAAAAGCTTCCTTTAAACAAAAGGTAAGACCGGATTTTTCTCACACGGTGATTGTAATGAGTGTAAGCGCTGTGAGGAGAGAAGTGTGTGTAGCGCTGTGAGGAGAGAAGTGTGTGTAGCGGTGTGAGGAGAGAAGTGTGTGTAGCGCTGTGAGGAGAGAAGTGTGTGTAGCGGTGTGTTCCACAGAGCAGTGTGTGTAGCGGGTTAGAGCCGTCCTGTGTGTGTGTGTTTAATGTCTAAATGTCGACCCTCAGCTTTGAGAGATATGTCCGTTTTTTTTTTTTACCTCATAAACTCCTTTAATGTGCTGTGTGTGTGTGTGTGTGTGTGTGTGTGTGTGTGTGTGGGGGGGGGGGGGGTTACAGAATGTACACCTAATGGAGGCGTTAAGCTATCTGCTCCTCAGCAGGGCAGGTTTTACTGCTGCAGTGTGTGTGTGTGTGTGTGTGTGCAGTGAGATCCACACCGAGAGACAGAACACCAGACGGTGAAGGACTGGGTCTGTGTGATCAGAACCGCCAGGCTGTTGTTGTTTATTTTCCCACATATGAGTGTGTTGGAGGTGTTTTCCTCATCTGTTGTGAAATGCAGAAACAGGAGGGGGGTGTTGGGGGAGGGGGGGAGTCCCGCAGCGCGCGCCTCACTGCTGAATGTCATTACCACAGAGCGGCAGCGCGCGGGAGGAGGGGGGGCAGGGGGAGGGGCGCGAGAACGGTGGTGGTGGTGGTGGGTCTTTACTGTGTATAAGAAAGTGTGGTTGAGAGAGAGAGTGAGACTCAGTGTGTGTGAGTGGGTGAGGGAGTGTGTGAGACTCAGTGTGTGTGAGTGGGTGAGGGAGTGTGTGTGTGTGTGTGAGAGTGAGCCTCAGTGTGTGTGAGTGGGTGAGGGAGTGTGTGAGACTCAGTGTGTGTGAGTGGGTGAGGGAGTGTGTGAGACTCAGTGTGTGTGAGTGGGTGAGGGAGTGTGTGAGACTCAGTGTGTGTGAGTGGGTGAGGGAGTGTGTGTGTGTGTAAGAGAGTGAGACTCAGTGTGTGTGTGTGTGTGAGAGTGAGACTCAGTGTGTGTGAGTGGGTGAGGGAGTGTGTGTATGTGAGAGACAGAAAGTGTGTGTGAGAAAGAGTGCGCGTGAGAGAAAGAAAGTGGGTGAGAGAGTGAGACTCGGTGGGTTAGGGAGTGTGAGAGTGTGTGGTGCGTGCGTGTGTGTGTGTGAGTAAGCTCCACTTGGCGGAGGAGGCCGGGGGTGGCCTCTGCCTGTCTGTCACTTCCAGCTCTGTGTCTCTGTGTGACTAATTTTCAGAAGGTTTGCAGACGCGCTGAGGGAAACACACACACGTGAGAAATGTCGAAAAACACACACACACACTGACCTTTATGGTGTGTGAGATTACAGACATGACACGGCAGCGTGTTTTCCGTGTCCCCCCCGAAACTGTAATGGTGCGGCCTTGTTCCAAATCTGGTCGTCACACCGACTTCCGCTCTGACGCTGGTCTTCTTATATACGCTTCTGTTATTACACTTCTGAGCTGAAATGTTTCATACTTTTTTAATAATATTGTAAGAATAGGCTCATTATGTTTTTGCTATACTCCACTTTATTACAACAATGCATTCTATTGTGTCTCGGCTTGTCCTTAATCTTTAAAGTTTATTTTTACATGTTTTTAGTTTTTTTGAACTTGAGTATATTTCTGTAAATTGTGTACTATACTCCTGGGACTACTATACTACTTTGATTTCTCAATTTCACCTGATTCTGATCTCCCACAAAACATTGAAATTTTTTACAGGAATAGAATTAAAGACACATGAAGGTGAAATTTAAGGAAGAGCACAAAGGAAAAAAAAAAAAGGACCCACTTTACAGATTCCTTCACTTTCATTTTAACTCCAGTTCCCCGAGACATCACACAGACTTTAATCCTCAGCTCTTATCTAAATCACTGGGAACGAAAACAACATTATTTTATTATCACCGTTCCTGGAATGATGGAGTTAGTGATCGTCGTTAAATTTTAACAGTGACAACTCGTAAGAGATTAAGAGATCATTTCCTTTTGGAGATCTTAAATCTGCTGATTAAAACATAAATCTTTGCAGAGAATCGTGTTGAATCGATTTCACATCCAAACGCAGCTGTATGATGAAACTCGCAGCTTTTGTGTCTCACATTAAATACAAATAAAAAAAATTTAATCGGGCAGAAACAGTGAGATCATCGGTGTATTTTCCTTTAAGTGTTTTATTCCATGTCAGAGCTGCTGTTATAGGCAATTAATCAACAGCTCCTGACCAATCAGAATTCAAATAAAACATCCAGAGTAGCGAAGCCTTCTGACTGCAGACTAATCACCCTTTATGATCCACCTCTCTGTTATTACAGACACTCTGGTGGAGGGGGTAGTCGTAAAGTCTGAGGGCAAAAGGGCAGTAGGTTTTACTCTCCTCCCCCAAGCGCGGGGGTCTGTCTGTGCATGTGTCAGGGTAAAGGTCATAGGTCACAAGTTGAAGAAATTCTGCAGTTACTGCACCAGTGATGATCCTCACCGCGGCTCAGTGATGCAGAAACCCTGCTGTCACATGGGGGATAGAAAACGTTACAGATGGCAGAGTGTTGATGTCACTTAAGTATTGGCACCCTGTCGTTGTTTTGAGGAGCAATAAAAACAGAGTGAATTGTTATAAAAGTTTTTTTTTACGATCTGTTCTCCATTTATTTACAGATTTTCAAGAAGTCGAGCACATGTCAAGTCACCACAATGGTTCTATAACACGTCTGTAATAAAAACACTCCTGAGTAACTGCTGGTTCTGTTGGAGTTCCTGAAGAACGCTTGCTGTCACACACAGTCACAGTCTTGGCAAGATGGCCATGGTGCAGAACAACCGTCCTGAGAAGGACCAGACTCTGCTCAGAGTGCCGGTGAAGAGGCTGATGCGAGAGAGGCAAATCGAAGCAGCGCCCATAAAGAAGCGCGTAATGGCGGCGCTTAATTTGTCATGCAAAAAGGCCTCCGAGTCGTCGTCAAGGACTCCTGTTATAAAGACCGAACATGTAGAGAAAGACTCAGAGTTTCTTAACTATCAACACGTCTCAAAGGGACAAGACGGACGAGACAGTGCTCTGGACCTTAGCCCGGCTCTGAGACACACTCTGGCCCAGTTTACTCTGAGCAGCCAGTGTTCTTTAGGAGGCCCCGCTGCTTTTTCAGGTCAATACAGCCAGGAGAAGCTGGCTCCGTCTCTCAGCCAGGCCAGCGTGGCAGTCGGGCCCTTACTGGTGCCTCCTGACAGCTCCACAGAGCTCGTGTTGTGCACACTGGAGGGCGAATCCATTTCCTGCTTCTCAGTGGGAGGTGAGCTGCGCCTCTGCTTGCCTCAGGTGCTCAACACGGTGCTGCGAGATTTCTCCCTTCAGCAGATCAACTCTGTGTGCGATCAGCTCTACGTCTACTGCTCGCGCTGCAACGCTTCTCAGCTGCACGTCCTCAAAGTGCTGGGCGTTCTCCCCGCCGGCGCGCCTTCCTGCGGCCTCATCACGCTCACCGACGCCCAGCGGCTCTGCAACACCCTGCTCCACCCGGGCGACAACCTTCCCACCGGCACGCATAAGGACTGCCGGCTGGCCGAGGAAGAGGAGCGAGAAGCAGAGGAAGCTGGAGGGTTCTGGGTGGAGCATCAGTGCCTGGGGAAGTGCCAAGGCCTGTTCGTTCCTCGGCTCTACGCCGCTCCGGGCGCGCCGTGCATCCGCTGCTCACAGTGCCGACAGCTTTTCTGTCCCGAACGCTTCGTCATGCATTCGCACCGGCAGCCGGACAAGAGGACGTGTCACTGGGGATTCGACTCCGCCAAGTGGGCGTGTTACCTCCAACTGGCGCGACGGTACCACGGCACGACAGAGGAGGGGAAACTGGAGCAAGTTCTGGAGGCCATGAAACTCAAGTTCAGTGGGATTCGTCTGGACACCAAGACATCGCATCTGGTAAGAGTCATGCTTTCAGGAATTTATTCAGGAATATAGCAGCAAGAGAAACGACTGGGAGTTTAAGCAGTTACTGAGAACAGCGCTTACTGGAAAAAAAAACATTTACTGCATGATTCTACAGAGTATTACTCGGTAATTACAATAAAACTAATATTAAAGGTGTGGATGAGAGAGAATTCGATATCACAGAATAATGTATAGAATTACACGAAGCCCAAAAACATATGGAATGTTTCCCAGATGTGTTTACGTGAAGCATGAGGCTCGCTATAAATCTGTCGTGAGTAATGATCATGTTTTAGAGCAGATGTTTGATGCAGACGTGTCTGAGGACAGCATTTCCCTGTGGAAAGCTGTAAATATTTTAACACTGAGGTAAACAGTGAACTGGAGCGGTGTTAGGTGAGCTGTGGGCTCGAGCAGGCGTTTCCCCTCTCCGGAGGAAGCTGCAGGACGCTGAGGGTTCGGGCAGGGTCGCCTGGCTTTCCTCAGAGAGTCTGCACAAACAGCGGGAACCACGGCAACAGGGCAGAGAAACAGAGTGCGAGTGGGAGGGGAGTGGGCGAGAGAGAGAGAGAGAGAGTGGAAAAAAAGAGGAAAGAGCTGGAGACATAGAGAGAGAGAGAGAGAGAGAGAGAGAGAGACGAGGACGGTCACATGTGTCTCCAGCCTGCTGCGTTTCCCCACCACGGCCCCTGCATTCAGCTGCACTTCCAGCCAATAGAAACGCAGACCCCCAGCCCCGGCCTCCTTCACAACCAATCAGCTTTCAGAGTTCCCAGTCGATTCCAGACTCATTATATAACGCTTATCCGGAGACTAAACAACACTGTCCGGCGGCTGGAGTTCTGGGAAAAGCTGTCTCTGCTCTGAAAAGACACAACCTCTTTAATGAAAGGAGAGAGTGTGTGTGTATGTGTGTGTGTGTAACAGACATAACATATATACTAAACACAACAGACAAACACACGTTACAGACGTCTGAGTGAGTGAGGCGAGTGAAACTGATTTTTTTCTCTCACTGAAATCTCAGCGTAATGAAAGATAAATCTCACACCGCTGACCTTTGGACTCGGCCGCTGCAGCGAGCTGAAGAAGGACTGACGGAGCGCGTTTATTTCTGTCTGAGGCGTTATTAATGTTGTGAGAGATAAGAGACTATCAGCTCTGTCTGTCTGTTACTAAGAGATAAAGTCGTCGCGACTGTGAGCGGGATCTGTCCCATTACGCAACACGGCGGTAAAGGTTTTTTTAGATTTGTGTCCTAAACATTTCTTCAGTTGGATGTTGATCGGTCAGAAGTGTTGAACAGCAGCTCGGACATTACGTTTAGTTTCTGATTAAGCTGACGTCTGAGGTGGAGTTCTGTGGAGTTCTGTGTCCATCTCAGACGTCGGTTCAACCGGCCTGTGGACGGAGTCTCCAGTGTCACAGCACTTCTGGTCCTGCTGTTGAATCAGAATGAAAAACACGTCATTACGGCCTTAAATACGGCGTGTTAGTGAACAACGGTCCCCGGCTGCAGAGGACAGAGTGGTGTGTGTAAATATTATACGATTTAAGAATGACCCAACATGAATATATATTATATTATATTATATTATATTATATTATATTATATTATATTATATTATATTATAGGTCAGAAAATTGAAACACACGCACACACACACAGCAGAGATCTTTAATGTTGGTGTGAGTGGGCTCTGGGTTCCGGATAAACTTCTGCCCCGTGAGCAGATCTGAGGTCAGTGATAAACTCGGCTGTGGCTCTTTCATTGTGCTCGCTGAATGACTGGACAGCTTGCGTCAGATGTTGTAAATTGTCTGGAGCCTTCGTGCCGCCAAGGGCCACGTGATGTATCTCTCTCACACACACACACACACACACACACACACACACACACACACACACACACACACGCAGAGCCAGACACAGGCAGGTTCAGACAGAGTCGTCTGGAGCCCTTATGCATGACTTCATGTCAAACCTGTTACGGCTGTGAGATATAAAAAGTAAACTCTCCTGTTTGTCTGTGACCGATGGTAATCTGAGTATCTGTGAGATCAGACAGACAGATAAAACCGCTTTACAGGGAAAAAAAACGGCTCCTCTCATTCACAGGAATGTTTCATTGTGGGATCTGTCGCACCGTGTGTGTGTGTGTGTGTGTGTGTGTGTGTGTGTGT
This sequence comes from Clarias magur, assembly GCA_013621035.1. NCBI lineage: Eukaryota > Metazoa > Chordata > Actinopteri > Siluriformes > Clariidae > Clarias > Clarias magur. Next base: position 56,849 of record QNUK01000883.1, on the reverse strand, counting down.
TTGGGGGTGGGGGGTTGTTAGTGGTTGTTTTTGTTGTGTAAGGCATGTCTAGCGTGAGACAGCCAGGAAGCCAATCATCCACAAAAAGAAAGAGACAGAGACAGAGATAGAATGATAGAGAGGAAAGAAACACAGAGACACAGACAGAGACAAAAATAGACACAAAAAAAAAACCTGAGGTGAGACTGAGATAAAGAGAAATAGGCAGAGGGAGAGATAAATATAGACAGAGAAATAGACATGGATATGCAGAGAGGGGGAGGGAAATATAGAGGAGTGATAGAGATGAGATAGAGTGAGACATAGAGAGAGTGAGACAGACATTGAGTGAAACAGCAGGGCCTCCCAGAACTCTGTTGCCTATAAAGAAGCATTCAGAACGGTGAGTGAGATTCAATCCTGCCTCCACACTGACATATGATCTCTCTCTCTCTCTCTCTCTGTCTGTCTCTCTCTCTCTGTCTCTCTCTGTAGGAGACTGCTCGGGTGGAGGAGGGGTTAAATCTGTGTTCTGGGAAAGAGAAAGTGTGTGAGAGCAGTACAGATGGAAAGGTAAATTACTCACTGACCTGGAGTCAGCTTTATCTGAGTTTATCACTGCATTTCCTGTCACACACAAAGCCACGCCCACAGACTTTTATACCCCTCCCTCTTGCACAGGCGGTGGTGGCGGGATTCCCGGGGTACGTGTTCGACCCGTGTCTCGTCACCAACATAAAGGAGGATCCCAGACACCTGGACCTCATGTGGCAAAGGTGTGCTAACCTTATTAACACACGTTCACCCCTTATACATACATTGTCTCCCGATTATCACTCTCCCACTCCATTCTCATACACTCACTCTCTCACTTTATATATCTCACTTTTTGTATATTGTTGGTGTTTTCTGTAAACTCGTACAGCACTGAGACCGCGTACAGAAACGTGTTGTGTATGTCGCACGTGTACATGGTGTTCAACATGCCCTATTTTCCTTCCAGTTGGTATCTTTACATGCACGATAAGCTGAGTGTCTCCGGCGCGGCCCTGGACTCTGCACGTGCTGCTGATAAAGACGCCGGCGTGCCGAGAGCAGAGACACAGAAACCCTCGAGGAAAGCGTCTGAGGTTTCCGAGGAAGAGGAGCGTAAAGCGTCCGCAGGTCCGTCGCCTCCCCGCTGTCTGAGAGCCGAGTGTCATGATCATGTGAGCGTCACAACTCGCTCCTCAAACGCTGCTGTTCTCTGCTTCCACAGGGGGCAAAAAAACAAGTCGTCCTGCCAGCCAATCACAGCGCAGAGATCCGGACGAGCGGCCCAGGGTTTCCATAGAAACGCCGGCATGTGAGAAGTCTTTGGAGGAGAACAAGGACAGCATGGTGGTGGAGGTGCTTCAGATGTACAACGCTCAGCAGGAGAAGCTGCAGTCCACGCTACGCAAGCAGCAGCAGCTGGAAAAGGTCCTTACTCCTCACGTGCGTCACGTGTCTTATGACGCAACATGCCGAGTTGAAATTTCATTATTTCAGAGATCATACAGAAGAAAAGTATTAAAATCTGTGGAGAAGAACACACACACACACACACATCAGGATACTGAAGAATGTGTAAGGATGTCTTATAGTTACATTAATATAAATATTCTTTATCCAGTAATTAACTAAACAGTTAAATCTGCACTGCATCGTTTGTATGTGTATGTCACCACCACATTAACCCACACACACACACACACACACGCACACACACACACACACACACACCTCCTCCTCTCTGCTGTAATGCACCAAACGTTGTCCTGACCTTCTCCTCTGCTTCTCGTCCTCGGGGATCAGGAGCTGCAGGCTCTGCGCAAGGCCGACGCAGACGAGCTGGGGGAGGTGCAGACGCAGCTGCAGACGGAGCATGCTCAGAAGATGGAGGTGGAGCAGGAGGAACAGCAGAGGCTTCGGTGCAGCGTGGAGCAGCAGCAGAGCTGCAGGTGCCGGGAGCAGCAGGAGAGCCGTTACGCTGCGCAGGTACAACAGGAACACGTGACCCTGAACTCAACTGCCCCCTTTTACCCTGATCATAATTTAGTATAAAAAAAATCTCTACTGATTTGATCATCCAGAAATCACAAACACACAGTCCAAAATCAAAAGGAGCTGCACGACACCTCACCCTGTGAATGAGTCGTTATCATGGAAACCATAACGTATCAGAGCGAGTACATTAATATTAACCTGAAATACTGTTTGAGCTACTGTTGTAGAGGAGTAATCAACTCCTTCTGACCAATCAGAGCGTAGGTCTCAGCAGCAGTGCCGTGTGAAGAGACAGTAACTGAACTGGTTAGGGTTAGTGTCACTGTGATACAGTAACTGAGACGCTGTCTCACCTTCACTGTGATACAGTAACTGAGACGCTGTCTCACCTTCACTGTGAGACAGTAACTGAGACGCTGTCTCACCTTCACTGTGATACAGTAACTGAGACGCTGTCTCACCTTCACTGTGAGACAGTAACTGAGACGCTGTCTCACCTTCACTGTGAGACAGTAACTGAGACGCTGTCTCACCTTCACTGTGAGACAGTAACTGAGACGCTGTCTCACCTTCACTGTGAGACAGTAACTGAGACGCTGTCTCACCTTCACTGTGAGACAGTAACTGAGACGCTGTCTCACCTTCACTGTGAGACAGTAACTGAGACGCTGTCTCACCTTCACTGTGAGACAGTAACTGAGACGCTGTCTCACCTTCACTGTGAGACAGTAACTGAGACGCTGTCTCACCTTCACTGTGAGACAGTAACTGAGACGGTGCACCTTCACTGTGAGACAGTAACTGAGACGGTGCACCTTCACTGTGAGACAGTAACTGAGACGGTGCGGTGATGGTGCTGTTTTTTTTCAGTGTTGTCATGGTGACCATTGCAGTCATGTCTCACATTTTATGTTTGATATTTTAAAACATTTAATACAAACATCTTCATTTCCACATCCATCAACATTTAATCCTTGTCCCAGAGTAAAATTACTGCCCCCATTACAGCCCCACACTACTGAACCCCACCAACTCAACTCAACCCCCTGCCCCTTATTACTGCCCCCTGCTGGCGCATTCCTCTCATTATCAGGATGTGATGAAGCCCGTGGTGTGTGTTGTGACGTTGTCTCCCTACTGTGTTTTTGCTGTAGTTGCTGGAGCTCCGTCAGAGGCTCGACCGGGCCGAGGAGGACCGCGAGGAGCTGCAGGAGGAGCTTCGGCGTGAGCGCGAGGCCCGGGAGAAGCTCGAGAGGATCATCTCGGAGCTCCGACAGCAGATGAAGGAGGCGGTTCCTCCGTCGGCGCTCGACAGCCCGCTCTCCACCTCGTCCATTGACGTGCTGCTGTCTCCCGCCCCGTAACCCCGCCCACACAGCCTCATCATTTCACCCCACCTTTACTTTCTTCATGGACAATTCGTTGAGAACGTTAGGTTTTCATCAGCGCACTTCATTATTCTGTGTGGACGAAAAACAAACAAACAAAAATACTATCCTGCATTTTTTTCTTTTTGTGATAAAAAGCATTAACTTTTTTATGTCATTGTTTATGAGTATGCAAATTTTCATGCATGTATATGAGTGTGTGTGTGTGTGTGTGTGTGTGTGTCTATAAAATTAACACAGTTAAATACTCAGCGTTGATCCCATGCGCTGACTACTGTTAGAAAAACACAAACAAAAAACTCAAACTAGATTTTAGATTTTTTAAAAGTTGTAATATGTGCTATTGTTTATTAAAATAAAGTATTTATTACATTGTTTTATTGCTAGATGTTATTGTGAACAAACCTTTATGAAAAAAAATACATTTACACGCTTATAGGTATAGGTACGCTAATGTTTATTTACCGGGATATTTAGTGCCATTTTCTTGTTTAAAATTTCAGAACTCCTTGGACCTTAAATCCAGAGTGACATTCCATACCCCTGAGCGTTATCTCCTTCTCTTCATATCATATTTTTGGATTTTACTCGCTGCACCTTTAAGCCGTGTATGCACAGTCGGAATGTAAGATGCTGTATGTATGCATGTGCGCTGAAATATATAGCGATTATATTAACAGAGTTTACACCATCATATACGGTTTTAAAAAGAATTATGTACATAAATGTTTTGTAAGATGCTCTCTCTCTCTCTAAAATTCTGTTTTCTTTTGAAATTTTTATCAGATTTCTGAAGTTAAAAACATTTCAGATATAAAAAAGTATGTCTATATATATATATATATATTGTTCTTTATTATTGTCACACGATAGGAATCGATAGCACCTGTGTGTTCTCACTTTAGATGAACAGGGTTTAATATAAAAATGAAATAACTCGAGAAGCGTGCCGTGAGCGCGAGCGGATGAGTGGACTTGCTCGTGCTCCACGCCGCGGCTCTTCGTGACAATCACACGGAATGTTGAATTCCTCGGACAGAAACACTTGCAGACTGAGCTGATGATGTTGTTGCTACCTCAGATAAAGAGTGTATAAGCTGTGTATCTGTCTTTTCCTACAGTGTGGACTGATGGAGCTCTGAAATTACCTCTGTGCTGTTTCTATGCTGCTTTATGAGCGAAGTGTTATCGGCTTTCTCACGTCGGCTCAGCGCCTGATGCATGTGGAATATTAAAGTCAAAGACATTTCTTTCTCCTTATAAACACACAGAGTACTTCTTTATTTCTTTTTCTTCTTTTCTTCACTGTCCATAATGTGTGCTGATGTTTTTCTTTGTGTCACTCACACTTTTGATGTCACTAGGATTTATTCTATTATAACTTATCGTTGAGATTAAGAATAAAAAAACACTAAAATTAGCTGATTTATTATTTCTGAACGACCACTCTGTCATTATGACATAAATAAAACTCACATATGACATTCTGTATGTTTTATACACAACAACATTATATATTAGTGTAAATTTTACATAATTTATTAACATATAAAGAAATAAAAACATTACAATAAATAAAACAAAGATTTTACAGGTTTATTTTTACACACACAAAAATTACAGGGATGTGCGACAAATAATGGAATGAAAAAATGATATACCAAGCAGAACAGTGAAGTGGAAAAATAATTTAGATTTTTATTTGCATTAAGTTTTTCACCTTGGATATTAATATTAATTTAAAGATAATGACAGGAATAAACACACAAACACAGTAAATTGTGTGATTGCTTAATTTGTATGATTAGTTATGGGCTGACTAGTTTAATGTATATATAACATTCACATTGTATTTGACTATTATATAAAATGTAAATATTTTTTAATCATTTTAAAATTTCTCTTGAATTAAAATATTTATCAATTTAGTCACATTACAACCTAGAGTATAACATACACCCTATTTTAACATTTCATCAAAACCCCAAATATTTACTAAAAAGCTAGTATAAAGTTTAAAGTTCATGGTAATAAAAGTATTGTAATATATATTGTAGATATATAGAGGAACCACAGCACGAGCGCCAGCAGAGACTTTATTAACTTGACAGGATCAGAACTGGAACCTGCGTCTCTACTCGGAACGGACGCGACTCCCCTCTTTCACGCATGCGCCATACAGCCCCATACGCCCCGCCCCCCCACGCCCCCCCCCACACGTAGTGGCCCCTTTCTCTCTCTGTTCTACGCTTTGATAGCAGCTGTGCAGTGATACGCGCTTATAACTTACACAATGATCCCTTAATGATTTATAATTAATAATTAGTGTTAATGTAAGGATTTCTTAAAGGTTCACACACACACACACACACACACACTGTACTCTCTCTCTCTCTGAGGTGAAGCAGAGTGCTGTTATAGATTTACCTGAGCGCGTGATGCTGGTGTTGCGATCACGTGACTAGCAACAACCAGAACGTTGGCTCGTCACATCCGGGAACTCAGACTTTCTCCGCTCGCGCCGCTCCAGGTGGCCCCTAATAACCTCACTACGGGTCTGAGAGAGATAATATGAGATAATATGAGATAATATGAGATAAAGATGGAGATGTTCTTTTTAATATAGCGCTCAGGTCACGCGCAGGAGTTAATGACGCTCCCCGACCGGAAATCCGGTTTATATCAGAGAGTTTGATTAGATTAATGAGCGATAAGGGTTAGAGTTTGACTTGCTCTTGCGAGAACAAACAAACAAAAATACTGTAAATCTTCCGCAATCGTTCGTTACCGCGTTATGATGTTTAAAGACGTGTTTTGTTTTTAACTGAGTGATTATTAATCTTTAATTTCCTCACAGGTTCCGCGCGCAGGTGCAGCATGGACTCAGGTGAGCTTTATTCCTCTAACACACACACACACACTCTGCCTAGTTATTTATTTATGTATCTATTAATAAAATACCTTGTTTTTCTCTGTTCAGTTTACTATACCCCGAAAAATCTTTTAAAAATAACAAAATCAATGAAGTGTTGCTGTATAAAAAAAGAAAATCTTACTGTAAAAAAAGAGAAAAGGTTGCGCTCTAAAAAGGAAAAATTCTGTATAAAAAATTCATTTAATTTACTTATTAAATAGCAAAACTTTAATGGAAATTGTTCCGAAACATATTTTCCCAGAGTTTGCCGCTGATGCGCGCTGCTCGCTCATTCTCAGTGTACAAAACAGTTAAAAAAAAAAAACTCTTTGGTTCACTACGAACCCTAAACTATGAAATAACCCTTGATAAAAATAAATAAATAAAAAACTCTATAAAAAAAGCAGCCTGAAAACTGCAGTCGTCTCCAGTGAATGAACGTGACCTCGTATAAACACTACGGTGTCTGGTACCGTAAACACACACTGCTGTGTATGTTCTGTGTTCAGTCTCGCTGTGTTTCTTGCAGCAGAACAGCAGAAAGGCCACGAGGCATCTCAGAAAAGATCTCCTCTTGACCTGATCATGAACCAGTTCCGGAGGAAAACCTCATTCATGGAGAGAAAGAAGCCGTCCATGGGCCGTCTGTTCCGACCATCAGAGAGCAACGACAAGAAGAGAGGAGGCATTCCTGAGGCGAAAGAGATGGAGAGCAGTGAGGAGAAGGACAGTGTGAAACCTGGAGCAGGTACAGAAGACCCCACATGATCATCTGATATTCTACAGTGGGATTTATTTAGTAATAAAACTCTGAGATTTAAATTCTTGGTTTAAACTTTTGTCTTCTGCCATGCTGCTTTATTGACATTACCCACAATGCTGTGCTGATGCCGATGAGGTCAGATTTAGAAGTAGTCTTTCTATCTATCTTTCCTCACCTGCACTCCCCTCAAACTCATCTGCTTCTGAAGATTTCACACTAACACCACCTTCAGCTCCATCACCCCATCACCCATCCCACCATAACACCATCAGCCGCTCCATCACACTCATAACCGCTGATCACTAAGGACACTGTGCATTTAAATTTGTTTGAGATTGGAGTTTAACTTTGGTGTTGTTTCTCGGATAGAGGTAAAAGACAAAGTTTTAAAAACATAAACATGTATTTCTCAGACAGCAGCGATGACATGAAGATCTTATCTGTGGAGGGATGGGGTCGCGCCAAGCAGTTCATCCAGAAGCTCGGCAAAACCCCAGACAGCCAGAGTCTGAGTCTGAGCCACTGTGACCTCACAGCCACAGATGTGGTGGAGCTCGGTGAGCGATCAGATTCTGCTTTGAGCCACACTGCTGTTGTTTTGTGTCCCTTCCTTGTGTCATAACTCAGTTGTTTGATCTTCCATCAGGAACCTTGCTGCCATTCCTGACCCATCTTGAGATGATGGATCTCTCCTGGAACGATCTGCTTGGAGGTTCTCTGAAAGCTCTGAGTGTCCATATGCAGCACCTTGCCAAGCTGAAGGTTCTGAAACTCAGCGGATGCAGACTTACGGCTGAAGACCTTAAAGCTCTGGGTGAGAGGAAGTCTTGCACACTAATTTTATCAGAATTTTGAGAAACTCCATCACTCACATCAGTCACTTCATAGTAATAACCTGAAAGAAAGTAATTCCAGAACTAACCCATGCCTTAACACAAATAAGACTAGCTGCTCAGCTAGGACAAAAGTAATGCCACCCTATGAATGGAGGAAGGAAGAGCACATGTGCATGTATTCTCTTTCACTCTACCATTCCTGTTTTGTCTTTTTGTGGGTGGGGCTACACGAACAATAATTTGTGCCATGAGCATGATTAGTAAGGAACCACTTACTCAAGTATTTCACAAGTAGTGAAAGCTAAAACCATGATATTACTCTATAATTTATTTATTTTTTGGGGATCTGTATAAACAATAAACCCAATTTAGGAACGTGCTGTCATGCCATTTTAAAACTCCTGAGACAGTAAATCCACAAGGGAGCTCTGGAACTGGAATGTGGTCTGTTCACATCTGATTTGTGTTGATCAGCATGCATGTCCGAGAAGTTAGGTTTGATTTGGATACAGGAACATTTACAGACATTTTTTTTACTTTTACACAAGCTTTATTAAAAAACTGATAAACCAGGCTCCTTACTAGCGCCTCCTCCTGGGTAAAAGCCTCATTGATTCCTCAGATCTTCCTACTTTTACAGAAAGGTTGATTGGCATGTCAGATACCCAAGCACGACCGTTTTCACATTCACAGGATTCTCACGCACAGGGTACAACTGTACAGATTCAGTAATATTTGGAATATAATAGACATTTATTACATATGTCATTTCAGGAGAGACTCTGGATTGCGTCCTCTTGTTGGAGATGTTGGATTTGTCCTGGAATGCTGGCATCGGGGGAGGAAATCTTCATTTTCTAACCAAACATCTCTGCTCCATCTGCTCTCTGAGGGAGCTTCATCTGATCGACTGCCAGCTTTCAGAGACAGACAGCGTGGCACTTGGTGAGAACCATCATGGTCCTGCTGAGAAGAACTAGCAAGGTGGAATGATGAAACTATAGCTGCAAGATCTTTACATGATTGATTATTGATTTATATTTTATTTTACAGCAGAGGCTCTTTTACTGCTGCCCTGTCTGGAGGTTTTGGATTTGTCCAATAACAAACTCCTGGTGAGGGCGTTGGAGAACATCGGCTCGTCCCTGTGCTCCACTCCACAGTTGAAAACTCTGAAGATGAGCAGGTGTGGACTGAATCAGGAAAGTCTGGCTATCCTGGGTACGACTGTGTTTCTCATGAAATAATTTCATTAGGAAATATTTGCAGCTGTGTAGGATGATCTCAGGAGTCCAAGCGCTGCTCAGCACCCTGCTGAGACCTGAGGGGGAACAGCTGCAGCTCCTAAACTAGAAGAATGAGTTCATCTTCAAGTTAAACTATAAAAGAAAACTCCAGATAATCAGTCAAGGCATTCACCTCATGAACATGTTTGATGATTTTGGATCACTGTAAAAAATTAAAGGAATTTTCCTGAATAATATCTGAAGTTTAATGATGATCGTAGCGTTTCTGCTGTCCAGACGGTTAATGTCTCGTCTGATCACAGTTTCACCCTGATCAGACACTTTGAAAGATTAAGTCTGAATCAGAGTGAAATTAATATTTGTTTTTTTTTCAGTTTATAACAGTACAGTGGAACCTCGGACTGCGAGTAACGTGGTTTACGAGTGTTCCGCAAACCGAGCAAAGATTTTTAATAATTTTTTATTCGGAAACCGAGCAAGTATTAGTTTACGAGCGCCGAGTATCATGCTTCACACATGCGACTCTTATTTTGACACCGAGCGTCACTCTCTCACCTCCTCACTTAAAAAGTGAGTCTGTTATTATACGCTAGTCATGCCAGTCTCAGAAAGATTAATTTTTTTCCTGTTAAAACGGTGTTTCCGTTGTGTGTGTGTGTGTTTGTTGTGAGTCTTAAAAAGCGAGGTGGGAAGAGGGAGGAGGAGTGTTACTGTGTAAAACGAGGCGAGGAAAGGGGCTAATTCCACACACACACACCGCCTGCGCGCACCAACGGAAACACTTATCTGTCAGTATTTATTTGTACTTTTTTTTAAAGGTAAAGTGCAGATTAATTTGTTTTATTTTCATTTTATAGATTGTATTAATTATTTTTATGTATTTATTTTTTGGGGCTGTGGAACAAATAATTTGAGTTTTCATTATTTCTTATGGGAAATGATGATTTGGTTTAAGAGTGTTTTGGAATACGAGCCAACTTCCGGGACGAATTATGCTCGTAATCCAAGGTTCCACTGTATCTAATTAAACAAACAAAAAAACAAAGACGTGTCAGACTCACAGTAGCTTCTTCTGCTTGTAGAGCACTGTGTGTCTGGACTCCAGGGTTCAACTCTGATTGATTGTTTTATTACCGTGTTCTCTCTTTAATTTAGTTCAATTTCAAATAATAATAGTTTGCGTAAAAGTTTTATACTTAACTTTAACTTGGCTACAGCATTCTCACCCTGAACAATACACATGAAATTGTTTACAGTACGTTGTATCTGATCAGCTCTGTCCATCACCAACAGGAGAGAAAATGAAGTTCCTGGTGGGTTTGGAGAATCTGGATGTGTCGTGTAATAAAGAGTGTGGAGGTGGTTTCAGTGCCATGGCGTCCAGTTTGTCCTTTCTCACACACCTGAAATGTTTGGACCTGCATATGTCCTGTCTCACGGAGGACGACGCTCAGACGCTGGGTGAGAAAATGGGCAGAGTGTTTATTCTCAGAGGACGATATGTAGAAATAAACACTGTGTATGTGTGTGTGTTACAGACAAATGCAGAGTTACTTTTACACTCTGAAACTGATTATTTTCCCACAACATCATGTTCACAGTGTAATGTATTCCTCTAAGCCCACAGCAATTATTATCACACAACAGCAATACGTCTGTTTATAGCGCTGACACTGGAGACTCCTTTTATGTGTATATAAGTTAGGGATATTGTGAGAGACTCAGTGGATGTCATACATACGGTGTTTGTTTCACTTCAGACATTTAGATAGGGATAGGGAGGCGAGTGTATTGGGGTGATGGACACGCCTCATTTTCTGTTTTCCATGTAATGGTCTCATTGTGTACAGGTGTGACTTATATTGGGGCCAATACTAAAAGACAACCCTTGTGGCATCAATTTCAACAAAGCTGGTATTGTCAGTAAGTTATTCCAAGTTCATCATTCAAACAGCCATGAACACACGACGTCACTTAACGGACGAGCAGCGCCACCTGGCCATGGCGCGCCTTCGGGTCGGTGGCAGGCAGTCAGATGTTGCTTGTCAACTTGGTGTGTCTCAAAGTGTCATCAGCAGACTTGCATCAAGACACAGAACTACTGGCAGAGTTCATGACAGACCCAGGAGTGGAGCCCCACGAGTGACAGACCGTAACCATGACCAGTACCTAAAGACCTCTGCACTCAGACATCGTTATGTAACTGCCACACAGCTGCAGCCCGTTTACCAGATGAGTGTCGGGTCACCGTTGAGGAGAAGGCAAGGTGAGCGATACGCTGAGGTCAACATGGTCCCCAGGGTTTGCTTTGGTGGAGGAGGTGCAACAGTCTGGCCAGGCATCACCAGTCAGCGCAAAACAGATTTGGTTATAGATGTCTCAGTCACTGCACGTTCTCACCTCTGAGACATCCGAGAACCCATCATCATCCCCCAATTCCACCAGCACACAACCCCAACTTTCTGTTCATGGATGATGATGCTCCACCACAACGTGGCAGAATTGTCACAGCTTGACTTCAGGAAGTTGGAGCGCCCCATATGGTGGCCAGCAATGTCCCCTGACCTGAACCCCATAGAGCAGGTCTGGGACCAGTTGAAGCAGAGACTGGATGATCGGACCTCACCCCCACGTCACCTGGCAGAACTGTGTGTAGCGCTTGTGGAAGAGTGGAACGCATCGCCTCAGTACAACATCATGAGGCAGGGGTAATAAATATTAAACTAATGAAAATGGTGTTTCTTCTCATACATTATTAGTAATATCAAAGTGAACTTTTACTTATTTCATTAAAATGAATATGCAAACAGCACACACACCTGAGGCAAGACGATCCTCAGCCCTGCCCAGATTGTGACCTCAGAGCACACAGCTGCATCAGGGGTTGATTTACGTCTCGCTGTGTGGCGTCACCCAGATGACCGGTTCCTGTCTGGTTTATTCCTCATGCCATGTCAGGGAGAATTTTCCCAACGGCAATCACGCTTATTAAGGAGAATTTTTATTTTATTTTATTTTTTTTATAAATTATCATTTACATTTTTAATATTTTTTAATTTATATCCAGAAATGCCTAAAGCATCATGTCCATTAATAGCTTGTGTCCACAATAATATAAATATTATTTTTCAGTCCAGGTTGTTCCTGCCCTGAGTGAACTCTCTGAGCTTGATCTGTCCGGTAACAAAAGTATTGGCACCATGCTCCCGTCTCTTTTTCCTGTCCTTCCCCGATCCAAGATGAAGACGCTTCACCTGAGCAGCTGCAGTCTGAGTCCTGAGGCCTGTCAGGCTTTAGGTAGGAGAATCCCAGACTTCAGGTTTTTATTAAACTACACAATATTGTTGTGAAATTATTTTTAAAATATTATAGGTTTGTGAATATTACACTTGGCACAAGAACTATTAATCCGGAAACAATAGTTCTGTCTTAAATTAAACTGGCTGGAATGTCGAATCTGCATGTCAGAAATACTGCAAAAGCTCATCATTCTCAAGTTTGAACTCAAAGATGAAATTTAGTGACTTTCATTGCATCACATCAGTTTAGAGGGTAAACATAAATATATTTAAAAAGACACGTAGTGTTGAACTTAATTAGCTGTGATTTATCCCGAGTTTAATCAATATTTTGCTTAAATTAATGTTTTAAAGGTTTACTTTTTTCCCTGTGCACTTTCTATTTTTTTTTCTCTCCATCTCTTGGTGCTGGGGGAATTTATGTATTTGCGCGTCCCTCATTATAACCAGCAGAGGAACTGATTCGATTTTGGAGTTGGTCTAAACAGGATCAAGGTCAAATGAATGATAATAGCTCCTACGTAAGGTAAAGTTAGAAACCTAACCCTAGGACTTGTCGATGGCCGAGGCGTCCTGTCCACAGTCTTAAGGTGGTGGTCTACTTGTGAAACAAAAAACAACTTTCATGTGTATAATCCCAATTGTGTGTGTGTGTGTTTTAGCTGCCATAATACCGTCCCTCTCCCAGCTGCAGACCCTCAGTGTGTCATGGAATAAAAGTGTTGGAGGAAATCTGCAGCAGTTTGTGGAGAGACTTCCTGCTGAGTGTAAACTGGAGGAACTGAAGCTGAGCAGCTGTGACCTGAACACAGACGACCTGCTGCACTTGCGTATGTGTTTACGCTGCATTCAACACTAAGGTTTATATGTAGCTTTAATAAAGTCTACTCAAGATGACTGTCTTGTGTATCCAGCATGCAAGTGTGTGGTACCTGCTGTAAACAGCAGGGGGTGCAGTACATTGTCACACTATAGCTGTCTGAAATCTACATACTTGCTTAAATTTTAAACACTATAAATATTTTTACTGATTTCTTTATTACAGCTGAAAATGACTGAACTGTACATTTCCTCGTCACTGCAGTGGAACCTGTAAAGGTGTCTGGGGTGTAGCTTTAAAAACTTACTCTGAAAGCTCATTAAAAATAGAAGCGTTCTGGTCATGTACCTTAAATAATGAATAAAGTATGTGTGTGTGTGTGTGTGTGTGTGTGAGATTTATCTTTATAGTAAAATTATTAAATGCGAGTCACTGTTACACAATGAGGTTGATGATTTTCCTAAAGTAACAAGTTCCTAAGTGTTTATTCTCCTTTTACCCTGCAATTCAACGATTACTTTTTTATTTAGACATCAATGGATAAATTTATCCATTTATAATTACATTTTAAATGTTGTTGAATAAGAGAAAACTTTCACTTAGCAGCCTCTCTTTTGTCTTTATAGTTCTAGAGTACAGTTAGCACCTTTACAAACTCTTCTTATGTTATTATGCAACTTTTAAATCTTCTATACAAAGAAATAACTTGAACATTTCTATCTCTGTGTTCCAGAATAATAAGTAATCCTTAAAACATACAGTGGAACCTTGGATTAAGAACACAATTCGCTCCAGAAGCAGGCTCGTATATCATAACACTCGTAAACCAAATCGTATTTCCCCATAAGAAATAATGGAAACTCAAATTATTTGTTCCACAGCCTAAAAAAATAAAAACATAAAAATAATTAATATAAAATGTAAAGTAAAAATAAAACAAATGAACCTGCACTTTACCTTTAAAAAAGGCTGTGTGTGTGTGACGCTGTATGTGTGTGTGTGTGGAATTAGCCCCTCCCCTCTCCTCATCTTACACAGTAAACCTCCCCCACCCCTGTCTGTATCAGCCTGCAGTGCGCGCGTCATTTGACACCATGCCCTTACACACACACACACACACACACACACACACACACAACAGGGAAAAAAAAAGGAAATATTTCTAATAACACTCAACTGAGCGCAGACTAACAGAATCACTGCTGTAAGGTAAAAATAAAACAGATTAACCTGCACTTTACCTTTTAAAAGAATCGTGACAAAGCAGTGTTTCTGTGTAGAGCACAGTGTGTGTGTGTGTGTGTGTGTGTGTGTGTGTGTGAAGGTGACGGGGAGTGCACGATTGTGTGTGTAAGTGCATGGTATCAAATGATGTGTGTGCGCACTGCAGACTGATACAGAGAGAGAAAACGGATCTTTAACCTCTAATGAGACTTTATTTTGCTTTACACACGCGCACGTAAACCAAGACTTACTTGTTTTTCAAGTCAAAATTGATAAAAAATCTTTGCTTGCCTTGCGGAACGCTCGCAAGCCGGATTACTTGCAATCCGAGGTTCCACTGTACTGTAATGCTGTTTCTGCTCTCCTCTGCCCTCTAGTGGACATCATTTAATCACACGCTTGTATAAAACATGTTCAGTGTTTGCATGTGTGTTTGTTACAGAATCAGCGTGCAAGCGTGGCGTGCTGACGAATCTAAAGCTTTTAGATGTTTCGTATAACGGTCATGTTGGAGACGCCGGCTGGGTCTCGCTCTTCGGAGTAGCAGGAGGACTGAAGCAGCTGCAGGAGCTGGACATCAGTCTGCGTCCTGACGCCTGTCTGTCTGCGTCTGCGTGGATGTCGGCTATGATGGATGCTCTTCCTCAGCTGTCGTCGCTCCGCCGCATGTCTATGCAGCGCTGGACTCTGAACCCAGAGGAGAGACTGAAACTGGAGAAGAGTCTGAAGAAAAGGAACATCTTGATGGAAAGTGATGAAGTGAGCGTGCAAAACATTGCAGGTTAACCCCACGTGCTCTCACTTGACTGATGTCCTGTCGGGTTTTTACGGCTTAATCACTAATCTCAAGATCTGCACTACTGTAAATGAATGCATTTGTTCTAGAAGGTTCAGAGGGACTTGTACCGTCAATGATCTACATCAGTGTTTACCAAAGTGTGAGCCATGAAGGTTCTCAGACGGGCAGAAAAAGTGAAACATTTCCAACTTTGCATGTTTCTAATCTCAAATTACCATAAATTAATAAAACAAATCCATGGGTTTTTTTTCCAAATTATTTTTTTCAGTTATTCTTCTGCACTACTTTTATCTTCATGTGTGTTGATGAGAGTTGTGATGAAAGTTTCAGATGGGCGAGATTTTATGTAACATGTTTGGAAGGAGTCTCCAGTGTCAGTCACTGTGATCTAAGAGGAATAAAACACTTGATTGATGCTGTTACAGGAAATATTCACATCATGGGGTAACAGTAATGCTTTTACTCTAACTACAACACAGTATTTAGTCCCAAACTGAGTGAGACGAGCTCGCGGCAGACGGGTCACTTGACTTAATCAGATAAGGTGTGTTTGTTTACTGGTTGTTGAGCTCATTAAGGTTGGCGTGTGAGCTGGTGTGATGTGCTGAGTGTCAGCGCGGCGTTACTGGCAGCGCCTCCATCCTCGCTGTAGCTCGGGGTCCAGTAGTAATGCCGGCTTAACCCGTTGGACACTTCGGCCAGGTGAACCCGCCCGTCCACTGTGTACGGAGTCACGTCCGTGTGCTTCTCCGACAGACGGCTGGAGGAAATGAGCTGTGAGAAAGCCTGTGACACACAAAATAAAACCAGTGAATACCCAGAGTTATCATGTTTAAAGCAGCAGAGAGGGACAAAGTGTTTGTGATCAGTGTGTGATTAATGGACCAAGCAGTAATGAGCTCACCAGACACACCGGCTCCTCCAGTCTGTTCCCCCAGATGTAAACGTTTGTCAGGTGAGGATTTGCGGCGATGGCTTTGCTGAGGGACACCAGGCCGACGGTGGATACGTTGTTGCTCTGGATGGAGAGTCTGATCGAGAACAACAAAGTGAATAGAATTTCGATAATTACAAACACACCTCTGTAAGAGCTGGAGACAGAAAGTGACACCGACGCTCTGAGTTTGGTGTGTTCCAGCGTGATGGCGTCACTCAGATACACAGCGCCGTCATCCTCAATCCTGTTGAAGGACAAGTCCAGTATCTGCAGTGTGTCATTTTTTCTCAGGAGTTGGGCCAAGTGTCCTGCACCATCCCTCGTTATTCTGTTACTATAGAAGTCAAAATGTAAAAAAATACAGTGAAAATGAAGAAGTGAAGCTCCAGAATAAACTGGACAGTTCAGGTATAGACACACCACCCTTGAAGCTGGACCTTCATGTTCATCTTAATAACAACCACAGCTAAACTCAATGATGAACAGCGGTGTGTGGTAATATTGAATAAAAAAAACTAACACATGGACTCGGAGGCAGAGCATCATGTGCGTGGGCGCCTGTGTGGGTATGGGCGTGGGATGGTAGGCGGGGCTTTGGGTTAATGGGTTGGGAGGGGGAGTCAATGAGTGAAAAAAAAAAATCTAATTTTCTTGTAGCTTGCCTTGTAAAGCACAAATACCTTGTGTGTGTGTGTGTGCGCGCGCACATGCATACCAGCGCAGGTCCAGGTAACGCAAGCTGTGGTTGGACATTAACGCCTCACACAGCCTCTGAAGTCCCCAGTCTGTCATTCCGTGCTTGGACATGTGCAGCTCCTCCAGACTGTGATTGACCTCCAGCATGCAAGCCGTGTGGACTGTCGTCTCCTCCTGTCACAATCACCAAAAAACTGCACTTATTCACCCCAGAACACACCAAAACATTAACGCACACACACAAACACACACGTGCTCACATCTGAGATTTCTAAGAGACTTTTCATCTTTAAATGTAATCTCGGTATATAAAACAGTCATACTCTGCCCCCTGGTGGCTGTAAAATGTCACATGTTATACACAACATGATACACAATGCCTAGTCTTACTTTAACACAAACCATCTTTACAAAAGCGTTATAACTCAGTTTTACTGATAACATCTGTTACTTAAACATGCAGCAATATCTTAATATTTTACACTATAATTCAATTTAATCTATAACCTTGACTATATGTTTAAATGTATTAAAATCTGTAATTATGAAAATTTAGATTTGTGTCATAATATTTAAATTATAGAGATCTGAAATCACCCCATTTATGACCTGGTGCCCAAGTCACGTATCTCAAGTGCACACCCAGTGTGGAATGCAGTGTGAATGTGCTACCTGCAGACTAAAGAGGAGAGGACGACTGACATTGATGGAGACGAGACTCCTGTTGTTGGTAAGAGCGATCGCAAATGTGATTAGACTCTGTGTGTCCTGTAGAGTTAACCAAAAAAAAGCAAGAAAACAAAATGAACAAAAATGCAGATAAGAGCAAAAGATTAGACGTGTCAAGTGGACCACAATAGAGGATAATTGGGTGATTCCCCCCACGCCAGTCATAAAATGACCACTCTGTTATGTGCAGTGTATAAAATCCTTCTCAAAGGCCAGCTCTTTCACTGATTCTACAATACTACTTAAAATGTCAATAAGTACAAAATACACTGCCTGCACAAAAAGTGCTTCAGAATGGTCAAATCCAACAATATTCCTGCATCAAGTTAAGACAACAACTAAGGAGATTAGCATTGAAATTATTGGGGACTGAAAGACAGAAGCTGAACAATCATCTTCAGAGAAGAAATGCGGTCAGAAAAACATTGTGGATGAGTGTGATTGGGATTAAACAGCTAAACAGCTTATGAACTAAACAGTCCATAAGGAAATCATTTGTTAGTGAGACACACAAAAAAAGGCTTCGGTTTATTAGGGACATAAACACTGGACTTTGGAGCGATGGGAAAAGGTCATGTGACCTGATGAGTCCAGACCGAGTCTATTCCAGAGTGATGGGCGTGTCAGGGTGAGAAGGAAAGCGCATGAAGCGATGCTCCCATCATGCATAGCGTCCACTGTACGAGCCTCTGGAGACAGTGTTATGATCTGGGGTCGCTTCAGTCGCTCAGGTCGAGACTCAACAACGTTATGTGGAGATAAAATGAAGTCACATGACCACCTGAATGTACTGAATCATCAGCACGTCACGTCTGTGGAGGTTTAATTCCCTGGTGGCACGCGCCGTATTCCAGGATTGTGAAAGAGCAGTTTTGTGAGCATGACGAATCAGAATTTTGCATTTGCATTTTGGATAATCAAAGCTAAAGCTGTTCAATCAAAAACATTAGAATGTGCAACATTTATTTTTTTACCACGCACTGTATATTATATATATCATGATATCTGACACCTCTTGAATATTTATGACAGCATCAATATTTTCTTTTAAAATAAAATATTTTTCTGTTTCTCCACTTTACCAGATCACAGTCCGACATGTCCAACTCTTCCAACGTGCTGTTGCTTTGCAACATGCTGGCGAGGTGCATGCCACCTTTATTTCCGATCTTATTTCCCGTCATTCTCAGTCTCTTCAGGGTTGTGTTGTGCTGTAACAATGTAAGTGAGAACAGGAACTAGCAACATTACATATATAAAAGTGAATTTTGCTGTTCTTTAATGAATAAAAAAATACTCAGATGGCAAATGTCAATGTGTTATGGGGAAATAAACATGTAACAGCGGTGAGAACACTAACCTCATTTGAAATGAACACACCACTCACCAGTAATAACACAATCATGTTTAAAAAGATCAACACTGTCTTTAACATGAAAT
The DNA here is from genome assembly GCA_013621035.1 of Clarias magur. NCBI lineage: Eukaryota > Metazoa > Chordata > Actinopteri > Siluriformes > Clariidae > Clarias > Clarias magur. Next base: position 37,750 of record QNUK01000883.1, on the reverse strand, counting down.
AGAATATACTAACATGCAAACTTTTTGCAATTCGCTCTGCACCATCAGCTTCAATGTTGTTGCACATCAGATTGAGCGTCTGCAGAGCCACATTCTCCTGTAAGAGTTTAAAGCAGTGCAGCTCTCAGTAGTTTTAATGGAAATTTTATGAATATTTTATTAAATATGTAAAATACCTTGATGAGATCTGCGAGATGGAAAGCTCCTTCATCTGAGATCCTGTTGTAACTCAGATCTAAAGCTGAACAGGGGGATGTCAGGAACATGTGATCAAATGTCATAATCAATATCGATATCATCATCGTCATCATCATTGTTATCGGCGTCATCTTTATTTATAGAGCATGTGGTAGCTTAGTTTTGTAATCTCAAGTATTAAGTAATCAAATGACAAGAAATTGAGCAACCTGAACAATGATGGAATGAAACATTAAATAAAATAGGGAAATACAAATGAAATGTCATACATTTTATAATAAAATGAGAAAAGAAAAACAAACACCAAATTAAAAAACAAAACTCAACTCAACTCATCTTTATTTTTATAGCACTTTAACAACAACAATGTCCCAAAGTGCTTTACATAAATAATAAAATAATATAGTAATATAAATAAAATAAAAAATACAAATATAGTTGCAAGCAATGATGAGGGGCTCAAGCACCCTGTGCCATCGCTACCCCGGGCGCACTGCACAACCTGTGTTATTCGAGTGTGTTAAGACCTCGAAAAAGCCATCGCCACTCGGTTGCACCGCACAACCTGCACACATCACACACTATACAGGACTAATGTCAGTTTGGGCCCTAAATATTTGTTGAGTGCGTTACTGTGTGTGTGTCTGTGAGAGAGAGAGAGATGTGTTTGTGTGTGAGAGTGTTAACATTTGTGATGTGTATGTGTGTACAATAGGCCACAGATGCTGGAAAATAAGCCTCACATTATGATGTTCCTGAATTTGATGTCACAGTAGGTGTCAATGAATGTAATGTCACAGAAAGTTATTAACCATTTTTTGGTGTTTAAGACATTATCACGACTGGCCCGTTTGAGATATTAAAAATCCCTCTGCAATTTTGCATCCTCAATGTCTTTAGATCACATCGATCACACATTTCCCTAGGAGGAGTATATCAAAATCCATCGGGTGCGTTTTTGCGAACGACCCAAAATAACCGGCCTCCTGTTAAGTTTAGCCCAGGACATGCAGCGCGAAACTTCGATGAGCTCTAAATGTGTACAGAGTTTCGTGTGCCTATGTGAAAGTGTGTATGAGCTATGCAGCAAAATATCGTGTCTCGGGCCACGAGCCTCTCAGGCATCCTGATGACAGCAGATTCCAACCTGTCTGCCAAGTTTCATGAGTTTTTGAGCATGTTAAGACCCCGAAAAGTCCAAAAGGGTGAAAAAAAAAATCCTTAGGAAAACAAGATGGTCCTGCGCACCTTATAGCGCTTGGGCCCTAATAATAAAAAATTATATTAAAAAGGAGCATCATTAAAATCACATGACACACATATCTAATCAGAAGCTCCTATAATTGAAATGCATTTGGTTTAGTAAACATTTGACCCTTTAACATTTTCTCATGTCCTGTACATGAAATAAGACATAAAATGTTGAGGCTATAAAGGTACAACGTCAGGATGATGCCAGAAGTTTTTGTGAAAATATATACATTTTTAATTTTATGAACTGACATGGTGGTTCAAAGACTGTTTAGAGTTAAAAGCCTCAAAAATCGGCAATTAACAAACAGCGGCTCAGATTCGAGCCGGTATGAAGCTTTACAGAGCAGAAGCAGCAGATAAAAACCTCATTTTGGTTAAACGCCTTCTGTATTGTTTTACCGTGTAGAAAGAAATAAAAATCATGAGTTAGAAGGGGTGTACAAACTTTTGACAACATTTTAACAGTAGTCAGTGACAAAACCCATGTTTAGTATAACCAGTTAAGAACTTTCTTAAAGCTCTGTCGCTGTTTCTGAGGCTGTCGGAGACGCGGCGGAAGTCCCACCTCTCACACGTCCATCACGCCGGAGGGTCTCACACACGCCTCGAGCGTCTCCGTCCGTCAACCTGCTGCCGGCTGCCAGGCGCCTGTTTCCCCTCAGACTGAGAGAAACATCACTGAGGGCGAAACGTTTCGATGCTTAAAGGATAATAAAGTGATAATAAAGTGATTCAAACGCGATAACGAAGAAACAGCGCGCGTGTGATGAACAAACCTCGCGCGGCGCCCCGCCTCCTTCAGCTCGTGAGAAACGTAGGCGTTGAGAGACAGATGCAGGTCGGAACAGACTGATGAATAAACATCATTTAAACTCTCCATGATCAAGATCTCGCGAACGTGAAGGAGAAAAAAATAGCGCTCCGCTTTTCTGTGCGTCTGTGTTACCACAGCAACAGCGCAAACAACCGACGCGCTCTGCTTCTGACGTCATTTCTCTGCGACACGAGACTGCAGCGCTTCAGGCCGGTCACATGACATCGCCAGCTGCTCGAACACAAACAAATAAACAAAACAAACACATGTAAAGTCGAAATCCTATTAAATCCTTTCTTGTTCCTGCTCTTTTACTACTGTTCAGGAATGAATTTATTCGGAATGATTATTAAAATTAGGTATAGAAATCAATAATCTTGTCTGCACTTTTAATATGAAGCTTCATTTGCCACATTAGACTTTTGGGACGGTGTCGACGTCACGAGCTGTGACGCATCGCTCAGTGTTTCAGAGCTGATGTTATTGGCTTAGTGTTATTTAGGCTCCAGGTCTCCGACAATGCGTGAGGATCTTACACGACCATGTCAGAGGATCACTTAAATGCTCAGCGAAATCAAATTATGAAAAAGTAGAACTCAAGTCTATGTTGAATAGTGAATGAAAGAGTATTTCCACACACACAATGTGATGAGAACACAGGATTGGGACTAAACAGCTGTGTAGTCTTAAGAAAACCACTTAACAGTGAGACGAATCGGGGAAAAAAGGCCTCAGTTTGCTAGGGAGCATAAAATAACCCAGTGTAAGGATCTATCCAAGGATTCATTTGGGAAGTGCTGGAGAAGGCTTTACGCAGGGGGCCGACTCTCCCCTCATCAAAAATACAACACCTTGGAGAGAAATTAATGTGACACTGGACAGAAGTACATGCGATGATGTTGCACGAACCTATCAAAACCATGCCACAGCCATAATCAAAGCAAAAAGAGGTCCAATAAAATATTTTTCTTGGCCAGGCCTCATAGCATGACTTTAATTTCTTTTAAGGCATCTGAGGAAAACAAGATGTTTAGCATGCTGGCCTACAGCTGTAATGATATGCGTGGATAAGAGAAGCCAGAACCACCAGAAACAAATATATCTCTCAAAAGCATTGGTAAATAATAGAAATGACTCAAGCGGACTAAAATCATACTCATGACACAAAAACAGAATGTACAAAATCTAATTTAACAAAATCTTTAAACGGAACAGGTTTGATGTGTAAGGATCACCGCAGAAACTTGAATATTTACTAAATGGCTGGAGGTTTAGCTTAGTTTAGTGGCAATAAGGCTGAAATTGCTCATAATAAAACAAAGAAAATTTAATTTGTTAAAGATGTACATATCTTTTTTTCTGAGTCAACATAAATTTATATTAAAAAAAAAAAAAAAAAAAAAAAAATTCACAAAATTACATAATGAAAAATAACACCAAGCTGGACAATTCATCATTTGTATAAATTTTTTTTCAAAAAAAAACAAAAAACAAAAAACAAAAACAAATTAGTATCATTCTCGCACAATATTGTGTTAATAGCAAAATATTAGCTTGAGAGTTCCCTCCATGTTGTGTTTATCAGGTGCTTTTACATACAAAGCATCTGTTTAATCCCTAGAAATCTGAAATGACACTGTGCAGGAGAACAGCGTTGTGGACATGATCATCAGGAGATCTCTTTTTTTTTTCTCTCAATACTGGAAAGCATAAATAAAAAACTACATAAAAATTAACCTCCTCCTGGAGCAGTCTCTGAAATATACTTAAGATTGTCTCCATTTTACAAAGACAACTACTATAAAAGTACTTTGGACTGCAACAGATACGCCATGGAGACCAGATGTTCTCTTGACATCTGCGGGCTTAATCGATAGTCTGTACGATGACGATCTGAGCATGTTCAATGTCTGAGGAACCAGGAATTTCATACTGCTCCACGACATAACTCACTTGCTCGGTGGAATCTCCGTGCTGAATGAGCATCGGGGTTTCTGAAGATTCATCATGTTGGATGATCATTGGTGATCCTGTAGCTTCTGAATGCTGGATGATCATAGGGGTCTCTGAGGAATTTGCGTGTTGGATAATCATTGGCGCTCCAGAGATCATTTGTGCTCCTGAGGAATCGGCATGTTGGATGATCAGTGGTGTCTCGGAGGCTTCCGAATGCTGGATGATCATTGGCGTTCCTGAACCTTCCGAATGCCGGATGATCATTGGTGTTCCTCCGGCTTCTGAGTGCTGGATGATCATTGGTGTTCCTCCAGCGTCGGAATGCTGGATGATCATTGGTGTTCCTCCAGCGTCGGAATGCTGGATGATCATTGGTGTTCCCCCAGCTTCTGAGTGCTGGAAGATCATCGGAGCCTCGGAGGACTCAGAGTGTTGGATGATCATCGGGGATCCAGAGATCATTTGGGTTCCTGAAGCTTCTGAATGCTGGATGATCATCGGTGCACCTGCAGCTTCTGAATGCTGGATGATCATTGGGGCATCTGGCTGATGGATGATCATAGATGCCTCAGAAGTGAGAGGGGCTTCATCTGGGAAGCTTGGCTCTGGGGATTCTGACAGAACAGAGCGCACTCGGGCTATCAGACCCTGGTGATCAATCGGGATGTTGATTGGACACTCGACAGATTCAGATTTAGCAGGCTCGTCGTCCTGATCCAGAGGAGCTAAAGGGGTAAAATAAAAATAAAAAGCTGGAATCAGAAGTTACAAGCATTCCAAAACATGGTTATTAATTGTATTGAATTCCATACATACCGCTGTGCTTTAGAGCTCTGTGCTTCTTCAGGCTATAAATATCAGACAGGGTATTTCCACATATATTACAGATCACTCGCCTTGAACCTGTGGTAAAGAATATGCAAATTAATCCACTGAATACATCGACATTATCACCTTCAGAAAATATAGTTTAATATCTAGCTCTAATTCACCATTATGGATATCCATGTGTTTCCTGAGCTCCCCAGATGTTAAGCAGGGTTTCCCACAGTCGAGGCAGATGTAAGGAGTCACTCCTGGAAATAATTTATTTACAAAAAGTATAAACCGGCGGAGAAAGCATTCCTCTCTTGCTGAGAAAATTGTGAGAATTGAATTTTGCCAGTCTCACCCGTGTGTTTCCTGGTGTGTGAGATGAGCGAGCTGGAGACAGCGAAGGCCATGCCACAGGTGTCACAGACGTAGGGTTTCTCCCCTGTGTGTCGCCGCTTGTGGTACATCAGCGTGCTCGCCTGAGTGAAGCGTTTTCCACATTCGACACATTCGTACGGCTTTTCCCCGCTGTGTGTCCTGCATATAGACAAGAAACATTTTAGACAAATTACATGTAGGAAAGATGATGAGACCGTACAGTGCCTACTGGAGCGGAGAGAGGGTTAAGGGCCCTGCTTAGTGGCCTGAAAGTGGCAGATTGTTAGTTAGCTAGTTAGTTGTTCTGTTAACATGTGTTGTAAATTTATGCTGCATGTAGCACCTTGGTCCTGGAGGAACGTTGTTTTGTTTCACTGTGTACTAACTGTATGGTTGAAGCGACAATAAAGCCGACTTGAACTTGAAGACGGTTGGTCTGTCTGTAATTCCTCTTTATATGTGGCAAGTAAGAAAGCAACAGGACGTTTATTTTCACTGTTCCTTCTGACGTAGAACTGCAATTTCAGTCACAAGGGTCGTTAAAATTAAGACTTTTATTAAGCTGTTTTTAATTTTAATGTAAATTCGCTATGACGCATAATGAAAAATACTATATATAGGACCAGTCCTACAGTCCTACCTGCCCTTAGTTTGCTTTTAATGTTTCACAGGTAAGAACAGTAATTTAATCTTCTCCAGTCATATATAACCTCTCATGAAATTTATACGGAAACACTAAGAAAAAATAATTCTAAAAAAATTGGACTTTCAGGACAGCGGAGTTTAGACAGAAAATGGTTTCTCTAACATGATAAGCTCGGTTTTATGTACTTATTAAGTAAATAATTAAAATAATGCACAAACTTCTGTGATACAAAAGGAACAAAATACACTTGGAAAAGTGATGTTAGAGGAAAACAATCAACTTCAAGGTAATAACAGAAACTTCACTTCATCACTTACTTTGGTGTTGTATAATTTTCCTAAAACAGCCTGCTCTGAATGTTTTATTTCCTTCTTTGCTTCAATGTAATTAATTGAGGTAACTAAGTCACACACCTCATGTGGATTTTAAGATTGCTGGATGTAGCGAAAGCTGCAGGACACACGTCACATTTGTGAGGCTTTTCCTCTCCGTGATGCATACGGCAGTGATACACCAACTGACACTTCTGCGCAAACGATGCGTCACAAAGGCTGCAAGAGAATGGCTTTTCACCTGCATGCACAGGAGAGAGAGAGAGCAAACAGCGATGATGTGTACAACTGAAAATATTTATACTGAAAAATTCTCGACTGAGTAAAAGTATTACCTGTGTGAATCCGCAGGTGTGTCTTGAGCTGGTTCCCCTGTCTGAAGCAGCGTCCACAAAGTTGGCACTCGTAAGGCTTAAGCCCCTTGTGTATACGCATGTGTCTGCGCAGGCTACTCATTTCTGAAAACAGGTTCCCGCATATGTTGCAGATGGGCCGCAGCTTGTTTTGCGACACCTTGACTTCCTTCTCCCCTTCCTCCCCCTCTTCCCCCCAATATACACTGCACTCCCCTTCTTCCTCCTCCTCCTCCTCCTCTTCCTCCTCCTCTTCCTCTGCTGCTGCTTCTTCCTGCTCGTTTTCATCCTTGCTGGCTTGGCTCTCTCTTAGTTTTCGGCTCAAACTCCGCTTCCTTGTGCTCGTTCGGACCTTCTTGGCGTTTACCGGAGATTCCGGTTTGCAGTCGAGGGGCTCAGAGGACAACTCTTTTGGCTGACTGTTCTCCTGATCCAGTCCAGCATCCTGTTCTGTTCCTCCTTCTGTGTTGTCAGATTCGGGCATTCCAGACGGCAGGGGTTTGGAGCGCGGCCTGCCCCTCTTACGCACTCCTTCTTTCTGTGTTATCATAAACGTCTCATCAGAGTTCGGGATTTCGGCAGCCTCAGACGGCAGAGACTTTGTACGAGGTCGGCCCCTTCCTCGTTTCACGACGACAAGCTCTGCAGTATTCTCAGGCTCTGATGTAGTTTTGTTCTCTACCTCCCCATTGTTTGTGTTCACCTCATCTTCATCTCCTTGTGGATTTACAGACTCAGATGGCTCCGACGGCTCCGACTGGACTGTTCCACTTTCACCTTCTTCAACATTCACCACTGCGGTGTTTTCTTCACTGCTGGTTAAGTCTACTACTTCAGATGGCAATGGTCTTGTACGCGGCCGTCCTCTCGGTCTTCCGGTTCCTCTCTTTACTGCGCCACTCTCTGTAGTCGGGCTCTTGTCCATCATTACAGCATCCACTTTGTCAGAATCCAAAGGTCTCGTCCGAGGCCGCCCTCTCGGCCTGCCCCTTCCCCGGCCTCGTCCTCTCGGGGAAAGCGGGCTTTCCTTCCTCGTAAAGTCATCCTCCTCTTCGTAAAGCCGGGTCCTCGGCTTCCGGATCCTCTTCTCTGTGCCTTGTGGAGTGTGTTCACGGCATAACTGGGAATCATTACCTGGAGCAGCTTCTTCACCAAACACTTCTGATTTATTTTCTTCCAACTTCAATAGCATCTCCCTTTCCTTCACTTCCTCGAGCGGTTCCAGTGGTTCATAGTCATCTGGGCTGAGAGGAGAACGAGGATCTGGGAAGATCGTGTCTTTCTCAGCGACAGGACTTTCATTGTCAGCACTCGAGGAACAGAGAGCCAGGACTTCCTGTATGCCAAGGAAGGATGCTGCATTTTGAATGCTTGGAATTTCATCCCTGCATGAACATAAAAGAAGCATTTATACGACCTCGGAGTAGATTATCAGAGACCCTACTGCATATGTTTACGCTCACTATTGGTGTTTTCAAATTCAATCTCAAAATAAGTTTAATTTTTGTGTTATAGAACAGAAACACACACAATCTCACAAGTGTAACCTATAACTTCAGATTGGTGGAACTTACAGTACAGCAGTTTTCTTTATGTTAATTTCATGCCTGAATTATCTGTATAGAGTAAGACATGTATAATTATGTTCATTTTGTGAAAAAGATAAATACATTTTTGGTCATGGGTCAGACACCCAGTGAGTCTACTCAGCATGCTCATCTTCCATGTCTGTCATACCTTAAATTTCAAAATCAGGGATTTTTTTTAAATGTGATTATAGTGTGCTATAAATATGACATTCTTTAACACATGAATAAATTATCTTATGTTGCCATAAAAATTTATTAAAATATTATATCTTTAAAGAAAAATCACCGACGTATTTCAAGACAAGATGTCAGGTTATATATACATTCCCAGGACGCTTATCATTCAACAGAAAAAAACTTCAACACACTTTCATTCTAATCTCTAAGCCCCAAAACCTCAGACTCCTGTCCTCACCCGTCCAAGTTTAAGTTCCCCGTGTACATGTAGTCCAGCAGTTTCTCAAACACGGTGGCGCTAACCCACTCGGGTTCCAGAGTAATGGTGGCGTCTTCTTTTCCTGCGTCGATGCACTGTGTGGAGAAATACTCGCTGAAGGCTGCCAGGACGTTATGGTGAGCTTTGTAGCGAGCCTGGCCGACGACGACGGTGCAGTCGCACAGGAAACCTCGCTCCTTCTGCTTTCTCAGCTGCTCCACAAGGAACTCGCCGTGAGGGACTCGGGCCATGACACGCAACAAGAGAAATCTCCAAAAGTGAAATGATACCAGAGAATATTCAGGCTCTGCGTTTCTGAAAAAAAAAAGACAAGAAATGCAGGAGAAACAATTATCACATGCTTTGTGCACAAATGACGCTATTACACAATTTCCTTGGATTCTTAAAAAAACTAAACAAATCAGAACCATTCATCGTGGCTATATATAGTATTTCTATACATACACACAGTCTCTCACCTTTCATACAAGTTTTACTTAAAAAGATACAATAACGTAGAGTAGATGTTAATAATGGAGGCACGGTGGTGTAGTGGTTAGCACTGTTGCCTTGCACCTCTGGGTTTGAGTCCCGCCTCGGGGTGTGTGTGTGTGTGTGTGTGTGTGCGCGCGCGCAGACAGATTTTGCATGGTCTCTCCGTGCTTGGTGGGTTTCCTCCGGTTTCCTCCCACAGTCTAAAGACATGCAGATTAGGAACTGAAGTTCCCAAATTGCCTGTAGTGCGCAAGTGTGTGAGTGAATGTTGACCGGAGGTCCTACCACAGTTATAAAATGGGGAATAAACGCTAATCACCTTTGGCCTCCGCGGTCCCTAGTTGGACTACAGAGGTTCCCCGATGGATGGATGGTAATATTATTATCATTATTATTATTATTATTATTATTATTATTATTGTACACTTGTCTGTAACAGGACTGGAGTTATAATGCAAAGTTGAGGTTTTCCTGCCACATTTCCTTTCATTTAGCCAAACTTTAGTTCATCCTGTCACACATTTGTAAATAATTTTTTCTTCGCCATTTACACAGAGCGAATGTGAATCATGTGAAGGAATAAAAATTCATCATTATGTAAATCATGAAAGTGGAATAAAATGTCTTCAGTGCCAGATAACATCAAGCCAAAACCCTTATTTATAGCCCCTACCAGGTGCAAATTCATGATTTAGGTGTTATAACTCTTTTATGTGTTCACTTCAATGCCCTAAATATTACATAATCCTATTAGAACATTAAACTTCATTAAGATGAACCTCTACACAGAATCTTAAAAGACGCGAAACAATGTTAAAATGTGTCACAACGTCGCCCGGGTTATAACCCATATTTACATGACATATGCCCTTATACTGACATGTAATAATAAATAATTAGCTCGCTAGTGAACTTTCCAGCTCTGACAGCACGGCGACTCGCAATAAAAATAAAAGTTCCCGCCGTTTAAAAGTTGCTAGCTAACGTGAACTTCTTTGCTAACGCGATGGTTAGCCGCCGACCAGGCCTTGTGTGAGATTCAAATATTTTCAATAAATCTATTTTTAATGTGAATACTTTATACAAAAAAGCGCATAATTTCTATATCACCCCAGAAAAGAATGCTACAAGTTCTGACATTCAAAACAAAGGGCTCTTATTTCGAAAACGGCTCAATCCGGTGCAGCTCCAACCACAGCTCGCGGATTTTACCCCAAACGCGCTCAAGCCAGATAAAACCATGCAATAAATATATAAAACATTTTAGAAAAAAAATAATTATATAATAAATATTCCGATGAGATATATTTAGACCTTACATTAATGCAAGCGTTGATTAAAATCCTTCGCTACGGTCGGCCATTTTTAGGTTAGTCTAGGAGGATTGTTAACATGACGTAATATCCGGTTTTTGCTTCTGACCCTAAAAAAGTTTCCTGGTTCATCCTGCAGATGGAGCCAGAGAACGTTTTTTCTTCATTTCTTTATTGTTTTTTTTTCTCTACATATAATCTAAACAACACAGCCAGGCAGGATAAAGGAGCAGTAAATAACAACAACAACAACAACCATCAACAACACAAACACACAACTTGAAAAAAACTGCATTAGTAAAAACTAAAATGTTGTCCCATATGATTCAAATGTAGAATTCTAATAGCTTCGAACTTTTTAAAAAACGTAATACTTCCTAATTATCTCACAATTTTTTTAATAGAAGAAAGAGGGGTGTACTATTATTAAATTGACATTTATGAATAAAAAACGTAGAAATTATAAAGATTACATTTATTATAAATGTATAATAATAATAATAATAATAATAATAATAATAATAATAATAATAATAACTCTTTCCTGTAGTCAAAAATACCAAACACAATGCATTTAAAAGCCAAACAAAAATCAGGAAACCAACCTTGAACAAAAACAAGAATATTTTACCAATTTTTTTTGTCAATACAATCACATGTCCAGAGTAAATGCACCAATGGTTTCAGAAGCAGAGTTACAGAACGAGCAGCTGGTGTCGATTTCCTCTTTTAAATCTCAAAGAGATAAAAGACTTGACAAGATAATATTTATATAATAATTTAAATGAGACTTCTCTCACCTTGTTAGTTAAGATATATTTATAAGGTAAATTTCAAACTTTTTTCCACGGAATATTGTAAACAAAACCATCCAAGTATGACATCACATGAGGTACAGTGATCGTCAGTTCTTGAAAAAGTGCTCTAACTTTTTTTATTGTTATGATGACCATCTGAAAAACATATTTGAGCAATAAATGTTTTGCTGGAATGAAGATCTGAAACAACAGATGAAATAGAAAACTCTCTTAACAGCGTAATCACATCTGCAGAAATGGCATTACATAAATTTTCATTTACCCCCCCGCCTGATTTTCTCCATAATTTAGTCGTGTCCAATTCCTCCCCGTCACTAGGGGGCTCCACATTAAGGCTACTACTACCACTCCGCCGGGAGGGCCGAAGACTATCACGTGTTTCCTCCGAACCACGTGACGCCAGCTGGCCGCATCTTTTCAACTGCTCGCTCGCGCACCGTTGGGAGCGTCATAACACATAAGGAGGACAGCGCTATCCGCTCCTTCTGTTCACAGACGTTTAATGTGGGAGCACTAAGTACCTCTCATCCCTCCCCTCTGAGAGAGCTCGGCCAATCAGCTCTCTCTAGACCTCCGGCTGCGAGAGGTTACAGCATCACCCGGGATTCGAACTAGCGATCTCCGGATGATAGGGCGAGAACTTTACCACTGCGCCACTCGGAGGCCCAGAAATGTCATTACATTAATGACACAAAGAATTCCTTTACAGATACAGAGCTAGAATAAACAGAGAGGAATTCAGTATCAGTATATAAGTGACCATTGGGTTTAAATAATTGACCAACTAAGATAATGTTATTGTTAAACCAATTTTCAAAGAAGATAGATTTGTTTTTAGAAGTTGTGTTGTTCCTGTTCCTGTTGTTCCAGATAAAGTGTGTGGAGTAAAACTTATAAATGAGCGACTGGGAAAGTAACATCTGTCTGTGAAAATTAGAAAGTTTGATAGGGGTCTTGGATATGTCATAATTGCAAACCAATAAAAAATGTAACTCACCTATTTTAGAGAAAACATAGGCGGGGAAATCATTCCTCATAAAATTGGGGTCCGTTTAAATTTGCCTCAATCTGTATATTTATATATAATTCAAAGTGGTAAAATAAAAAAAATCCTGTGCACTGTGCGTTCATTAAAACAGATTTTTAAAAATGTAATGAACCTTGTTCCTCCACATAAAAATCCAATAACATTCTGTCAATGTTTTTAAGGTAGAACCATCAACATATAAAGAGAGTGTCACATCTGTACCACCACGGTCCCGGGGGGTAATATCTGGCTCGCCGGATTACTGAGCCGCCTCTTTGTCTCCCCCTGGTGTGTCTGCGTATGCATGTGTTTCACTATTAGCACTAATGAAGCTCACCTGTGTCCTCCTTGTGTGTCTTGCTATTTAAGCCAGCCGTTCCCATAGTTCTTTGTCAGTTCACTCATTTCCTCATTCTGAAACTGTGTGTCGGCTTGCATGCAACTCTCGTTGTTTCTCCACTCAGGACTGAGCCATGGCTGTTGAGCAAAATTCGAACGTAAATGGCGCCAAACTAAATTGATAGTATTCAAAATAGCTTGGAAGGAGAGCATCCTGAACTATAAAAAAGCTCTCAGTGATGCTAGATCAACGTATCTCTCCACTCTTATAGAAAATAACAAAAACAACCCGAGATTTTTATTTAATACCGTAGCTAAATTAACTAAAAACAAGACCACTGCAGAAATCTCCACAACAACATCATGCAGTAGTGAGGATTTCATGAACTTTTTCAATAATAAAATCATAAATATTAGGCAAAAAATTCAGGCTTCGAAACCAGACAATTTAAATAATTCAGATGATCTAACCACAGCACATCAGAACTTAGAACACTTTACTCCCCTTGAAGCGAGGGAACTAATTTCACTCATCTCTTCTTCAAAATCGTCAACCTGTATATTAGATCCTATACCGACACATTTTCTCAAGCAGATAGTACCAGCAATAATAGAACCCCTGTTGAAAGTAATTAACTGTTCACTCAGTAGTGGGTACGTCCCCAAATCCTTTAAATTAGCCGTTATTAAACCGCTAATCAAGAAACCTGAACTTGACCCCTGTCTGCTTTCTAATTACAGGCCGATATCAAACCTTCCGTTTATCTCCAAGATTTTTGAAAAGGTAGTATCACAGCAGCTATGTTCACATCTACACAGAAATAGCATAAATGAAGTGTATCAGTCAGGATTTAGGCCTCATCACAGCAGAGAGACAGCACTTGTTAAAGTAGTAAACGACCTCCTATGGGCCTCTGATCAGGGTTGCGTCACTATACTTGTGTTACTGGACCTCAGTGCAGCTTTTGACACCATTGATCATAGTATTCTCCTTCACAGATTAGAAAAGGTAGTAGGAATTAAGGGAACTGCCCTCTTGTGGCTCAGATCCTATTTGACTGATCGTATCAGTTTGTAGATTTAGATGGTGACCATTCCTCATGTTCTCAAGTGGAGTTTGGTGTTCCACAGGGCTCAGTTTTAGGCCCACTGCTTTTTTCCCTTTACATGCTTCCTCTGGGCAACATAATTCGTAAACATGGTATTAGTTTTCATTGTTATGCTGATGACACACAATTATATGTCTCAGCAAAACCAGATGAGAAAAACCAGTTTGCTAAAATTGAGCAGTGTGTGCAGGACATACGAGATTGGATGTTAATTAATTTTCTTCTGCTTAATCCTGATAAGACAGAAGTTCTAATCATAGGCCCACAAGTAGCTAGAAGTAAGCTTTCTGATCACACTGTAACTTTAGATGGCCTTTCTGTTCCATCAAGTGCAACAGTAAAAGACCTCGGTGTGATTATAGATTCCAGCCTTTTGTTTGAAGCTCATGTAGATAATATTACCAGGATAGCTTTCTTTCACCTTAGAAATATTGCCAAGATAAGAAACATATTGTCACTAAATGATGCAGAAAAACTAGTTCATGTTTTTATCACCTCTAGGTTGGATTATTGTAACGCCTTACTGTCTGGTTGTTCAACTAGGTGTATAAACAAGCTTCAATTAGTCCAGAATGCAGCAGCGAGAGTCCTCACTAGAACCAGAAGATACGAGCACATCACCCCTATCTTATATACACTGCATTGGCTCCCTGTGAAATTTCGCATCGATTTTAAGATACTACTTTTGACATTTAAAGCACTAAATGGTCTCGCGCCACAGTATTTGAGTGAACTGTTAGTGTCTTACGATCCGCCACGCCTACTTCCATCAAAGGATGCAGGCTGCCTGTCAGTACCACGTATTATTAAAACTACACCAGGGGGCAGAGCTTTTTCTTACAAAGCCCCAAAGTTATGAAATAGTCTTCCTATTGATGTTCGGGACTCAGTCTCAGTGTTTAAGTCTAGGCTAAAAACCTATTTATTTAGCCAAGCATTTTTGTAAATAGATTAACCTTAGGTAAAGGAGCAGATCTGGGGGACTCATGGACGTAGAGTATTCTGGTGAACTGGTATGTTTAGATGCTGTCCTCCCCACTCTCATTGTTCACTCAGGTTTGTTGACGGTGAGGTGACTGGTTACTTTACATCTCAGGGAGCCCTCATGTTTGTGTTTCCTTCTGGCTCTCCCTTTTAGTTATGCTGTCATAGTTAGTCCTGCCGGAGGTCCTGCTTGCACTTTGCACTAATATACATTCACCTTATACATGTTGACTGTGACCAGACCTAACTGCCATCTCTCCTTATTTTCTGTTCTCTCCTTTTCTGCTCTCTCCTCTCTCTCTCCCTCTCTTCTTTCCCTCTCCCTGTCTCTCTGTCGAGCTATACATGTTCGCTCCTGAGTTGCCAGTGATCCAGACCCCTCTGCCCTCTGGAGCCGTCTAACCCGTCCTGGAGTCCTGCTTCTGGTTGGAGATCTCGTCGCATGGATGGCCCGTGTGGTCTGCCTGGATTCGTATGGTGGCTGGGGATGGTTTCCATTAAGACTGTCCTATCATCGATTGATGCTCTGGGGACCTGCGACTTCAGTTGTTTGATAGCTCAGGACTGGAATCTCCTACAGTCTACCTGAGCCTCCGGGAACAAACTGGACTCCTTTTTAATTTTAATTTTAACACATCTCCTGTTACACTGAACTTCCAGTACACATTATTATGCTGATCATTCTCTGCTATCCGTTATCACCCAGACGAGGATGGGTTCCCTGTTGAGTCTGGTTCCTCTCAAGGTTTCTTCCTATTACCATCTCAGGGAGTTTTTCCTTGCCACCGTCGCCCTCGGCTTGCTCATCAGGGACAATCTTATCATTTTGATTCACACACATTGCATAAAAACTTACTTCTTTTTATTGTGTAAAGCTGCTTTGCGACAATGTCAATTGTTAAAAGCGTTATATAAATAAAATTGAATTGAATTGAATTGAGCAGGGCGCGCTCATGACAGTGGCATTCCAGGGCTGGTCAAGATCACGGCTCTCAGGCGCTGTAGCGCCTTCTGTTTTTTTTCGCCTAATCGGCTCTTTTCAGTTTCAGTGGACTTGGTAACTCTACACCCCCGCTCACGGATCCAGCCCAAAGCTCATTTCTGTTTGTAGTTTCCTTTGATTTTGTTTTGAGAGCATTGAATAAAAAACCCTTGAAAATATTTCCCTGCATCTGTGTCCGCTTCTTTGGGAAATCATGACAGAGAGCACTGTGTATGTGAGTCTGGAGAGACCCTCAGTCTTAGAGAGCAAAACCCTTCTCTTTAGAGATGAATCTCTCTGAAGCCGTAAATAAAATTTCTTTACTATCAACAATATTTTTATTGTTGGGATATTTTAAACAGGAATAAAACAAAGTAAACATGTAGTGGTTCAATGCACATTTTATAAACCCCTAATAGACCCCTACCCCCCCCCCCCCCCGCCCAGTCCCGAAAACAGAGGGAGCCCTCACCAGAATACCTAGTCACTTCCTAGGTCACAAGTTCACTTCCTGTTTTTAAGCATGCTTGTATTATCAGTTCATCTGTGTACCAAGCCTTGCATGGTTCATTGTTAGTTTGTCTCCCGTGCATGCCCTATATATTGCTACGTTTCTTAACCATGCTTTTGGAATCCCGATTTGGATTGTTTGCTACAGCTGGCCTCTTTGGTTTCTGACTTTGCCCGGCCATTTATTTTGACTTTTGAGTGTGTCTGTTATTTTTTGCCTATTGACTGTAGTATTAAAACCCTGCTCATGGATTCTAACTCGCCTCAGGTGATGGATACATTACAGAATACTTAACCCAATATGAATCCAGCAGGGATTTCTCAGATTCAAATGGAATTTGCGTACCAAAATGATATGCTAAAGGGCTACCAGGAGCAGTTAGAATGTTACAGGGTACCAACGACCGCCTCATGCAATATCTTCAGGCCCTGCCTCCACCAAGAACTGAACCGGTAAGACTGGCTCTACCTGACAAATTTGATGGGTCTGTGAATAGATGCTGGGGTTTTTTCCACCAATGCTCAATCATTTTTTCACACAAGCTGGAAGCATATCATAGTGAAGCAACAAAGTGTGCTTCAGATGTTTCTGTCCAACTGTTGCATTTGCGCCAGGGAAAGTCTACCACAGCTGATTATGCCTTCAATTCCGCACTTTAGCTGCACAGAGTGGATGGAACGACGTGGCATTGAAGTCGGTTTTCCATGAGGGGCTAAGTCTGTTGCTACAAGCAGAATTAGCATGTAAGGACGAAAACCGGAATCTGTCACAATACATTAACCTCGCTATCCGGCTTGACAATTTAATTCGGAATCAACCCACTTCCCGATTACCTAGAGCTTTCTCCCCCAATTTTGAACAACCAAGCCAAGCTTCCCATGAAACTCAAGAACCTATGCAGATTGGACCAACCAGGATTTCGGTTGAAGAGCACCAACGCAGACGTCATCTGTGTTTCTACTGTGGACAACCAGGTCACCAGTGCAGCTCCTGTCCAGAAAAGAACAAGGCCAACAATACCAAGGTGAAACTAACTCCATGCTCACATAGTTTCGTACTACCTGTTAAAGTGCTCATCACTAATCAGATCTTTGATGTTCCAGCCCTAGTTGACTCGGGAGCTGTTGTTAATCTCATCTGAGGGCTCAATGCAGTAACTGTCAAGTATCATTATCCTCTTCCTCTGGTTCCATCCGCCTGCAAGCAGCTCCGTGAGGCCAAGATATTTACAAAACTGGATCTAAGAAGTGCCTACAACTTAATCAGGATCAAAGAGGGAGGTGAGTGGACAAGTGAGTTCATCACCACTAGAGGGCACTATGAGTATCTGGTTTTGCCATATGGCCTGCCTAATGCTCCAGCAGTCTTCCAATCATTTATCAATGAAATTTTCAGAGACCTGCTTAACCAGTACATGGTTGTGTACATTGATGACATCCTCATAAACTCTCAGTCAAGAGAACAACACATTTTTCATGTGAGAACTGTTTTGTCACACTTACTTCAACACCACCTACATGTTAAAGCTGAGAAATGCCAATTCGACACCACCACCACTACGTTTCTAGGTTACATCATTAGCTGAAAGGGTTCGAAGTGGATCAAATCAAGGTCAAAGCAGCCACTGAATGGCCAGTCCCTGTATACGTCAAAGAGCTGCAACGGTTCCTGGGCTTCACCAACTTTTATCAGCATTTCATCCGCAACTACAGCACTATAACAGCACCCCTCACTGCTCTTCTCAATGGTAAACCAAAGAAATTACTATGGAACGACAATGCCCAATCTGCTTTTGACAGCCTTAAGACAAATTTCACTACAGCCCCCACCCTCAAGCACCCAGACCCAGACTTTTATTTATCATTGAAGTTGATGTGTCCAATTGCGGCATAGGAGCAATTCTTTTACAATGTCATGGCACCCCAGGTAAACTGTACTCATGTGCCTACTTCTCTAGGTAGGTAACACCGAGAAGCAAATTACGATGTGGGAAACAATGAATTATCATCCATCAAGGCCGCATTAGAAGAATAGAGGCACTGGTTGGAGAGGGCCAAGCATCCGTTTCAGGTGATCACAGATCACAAGAATTTAGAGTACATCAAGAAGGCCAAGAGGCTAAACCCCGGCAAGCTTGGTGGGCCTTTTTTTTACTCGCTTCAATTTAACAGTCACCAGAGAACTTGAGACAAAGAACAATAGACTGGATCCATATGTCCCTGAGTTCAGGTCACCAAGGCATTCACAGAACAACAATGCTGGCATGAAATTCATTCTGGTGGCCAATGCTCAATGCTGACATTACAAACTTTGTTAAATCATGCAGTATTTTGGGGCCTGCCCACAGTCATGGAGGTGTCAGAAACCTTATTCCACCAAGTATTTCGAATGTACGGTCTCCCAGAAGACATTGTCTCTGACAAAGGAACACAGTTTACATCCTGGGTGTGGCAGGCATTCTGTAAGCAGCTCAATATTTATATCAGTCTCATGTCTGGATACCATCCTCAATCCAATGGTCAGCTACCACTCTTCCCTTGGTCTGGTGAACCTTGCAATGATCCAACAGTGGATGATTGGATCAAGAGAAGCTAGAGAATATGGGCCAGTGCACATGATCAACTACAAATGGCAATTAGACACCAACAGATTCAAGAGGATCGACGAAGATGTCCTGACCCCAGCTACAATCCAGGTCCGATGGTCTGGTTGTTCACGAGGGACCTGCATCTTAGACTTCCCAGCAAGAAACTCAGCCCAAGGTATGTGGGTCCCTTTAAAGTCATTAGACAAATAAACCTTGTCACATACCAATTAGAGTTTGCTACTAACTACCGTATTTCTCCCTCTTTCCATGTGTCCCTCCTGAAACCGGCCACAATGGCCACCATGTCTACTGAGTCACCACCTCTTTCCCCACTGGAGATTGATGGGAGTCCGGCATATATTGTCAAGGAGATCATAAGCTCAAGAAGGAGGGGCAATCGGTTGGAGTACCTAGTGGACTGGGAGTGATACGGACCAGAGAAGCAATCATGGGTAGTCGCAAGAGACATTCTGGACCCCTCACTTATTTAAAACTTTCACCAGGCAAATCCAGACCAACCAGCTCCTAGACCCAGGTGGTGGCCCAAGAAAAGAACACCAGGAGGTGCTCCTAGAAGAGGGGGTTCTGAAATCAGCAATCCCTCCACCAGAGGTAACCCTCACCAGAATACTAGTCACTTCCTATGTCACAAGTTCACTTCCTGTTTGGTGTATAGTTAAGTATGCTTCCAGTAATCCTCTGCATGAAGTATTATCAGTTCATCTGTGTACCAAGCCTTGCATGTTTCATTGTTAGCTTGTCTCCCATGCTTGACCTATATTGCTACATGTCTTGATCACACTTTTTGATTACCCTAACCCTAGCTTAAATGAAAGCTTAGAATGACACATCATGGTATAAGATGAGGGATTCAGACATTCTGTTCCTCCGAAATTGGCCCGAACGTCCAGTGCATGTTTGACCTCTGAACAAGGTCCATAGGCCTAGAAGCAGGTAAAAAACACATGTATTCATAAGCGTCCTGATTGAATTCTTTAAAAGATATACAAATCATTTAGAACTCGAGTAAAAGCTCAGAATGCCACCTTTACATCTCGGTATAACACGAAGGATTCGGACATTCCGTTCCTCCGAAATAGGCCCGAATGTCCGGTGCAAGTTTGAGCTCTGACGCAGGTCACTGGGCCTAGAAGCAGATGAAAAATGCATGTATTCATAAGCGTCCCGATCGAATTCCTTAAAAGATATATGAATAATTAAGAACTCTAATGAAAGCTCAGAATGCCCCCTTAACATCTTGATGAGGGATTAAGACAAGGGATTGAGACATTCCGTTCCTCCGAAATAGGCCTGAACATTCAGTGCACGTTCGAGCTCTGAAACAGGTCACATTGGCCTAGAAGCAGATGAAAAGTGCATGTCTTCATAAGTTTGGAGAGTTTTGTACACTGAAGTGGCTTAAAAGGAGGAGTCGGTCCAGTTAACATTGGGTGTTGGACATGTCCAGACATGTCCCCGAAGGTTAACGCTCAAACTAATTGAACACATTGAGTACTGTTAACTTAAATAATTGCAATTAGGTCAAATTAATAGACCTTTTTGAGCATTCAGAACTTTCTGGCATTCATGAGTTTGTAGAAATGACACTTTTCAAGTAACAATAGCTTAAGTAGAACTTCCAAAAATAAAATACCTATAGAGCACTTGTGGCGCAGTGGTAAGTGATTTGCCTCTCATGTGGGAAGTCCCGGGTTCAATACCTAGGCTGGATGTTTTTCAAAAAAAATGTTTTTTGATTTGCACAAGTTCAACAAACTAAAAAATTAATTCATTAGGTCAAATTACCGGACCTTTTTGAGTATTCAGAACTTGTTGGCATTTATGAGTTTGTAGAAATGACACTTTTCAAGTTACAGATCTCGCCATTAAGAACGCACGTTTCTTGAAAAGGGATCTTGCGCGCTTCCGTGGCAGCTCGCGGAAAGCTGTGAAAATGCCGTTCATTGCCTGTAGGGGGCAGTCGTGTTTCAATCTGACATATTGTGTGTCTACTGAAGCCAAAAATGTGTTCTCTCTCGTAGGCGCCCATTGACAGGAAGCGACAGAGCTCATAAACGTGTCGAGCTCAAACTTTAAATACTGATATGTATTTATTCTTCATTTTCTTCTCTCCTGCAATGATGATACTTCTTTGACTGCGCTTTATCCATTCAGTACTAATTATCATTAGTAGTAGTAGTGAAAACTACCGATGATTAACTATCAATAGTTAAAACAGCGGATTAATTTCATTTGGGGTATTTCTAACAGACAATCTACTAAAAAATAATAAATAGATAAAATTACCCAGCACTTTAACATTTAACCCAGCAGTTTTAGTGTGTAACATACAAATATTCCATTTGTAAAATAGCATAGGTGAAATCATAGGTTGTGTATAGTGATTAAAAACAATACAACAAAGCTTATGGTAAATAAATTCTCAGACTCTTCCACTGCAGGTATTAAAAAACAGTAACAATGTCAATTTTAGAATCCGTAGAAGATCAGTGGTCCGGACAAAACCTCTCTCGGAGGAGCCTTTCCCTGAATTTTCCATTTTCACGGGGGTGGGCATCTCGGTTAATTCAATCAGATGGATCAATCTATTTACAGTACATGGAACTTTACGGGGTTGTCACTGACCGATTTACAGTACCCTGACAAAGGGCAATATAAGAATAGTTTAATATTTTTTTTAACTTGTGCTACTGTTGTTTACTTACAATATTTGTTAATTTTTTTTTCTTTAAATGAGGCTTGGGCTCCGGGATGTTGAGCCTATTTACTAGTATACGTAGTCTAATCAGAGCTCTATCGCCCATTCGAGTGTATTTCATAAATTATGTTTATAATAATGAAATGAGATCGTGCTTTAAAATTAATCTACAATTCATTTCAAACCCACGGCTCGCACTTTCACTTTACAAAAGGCAGCGTTTTGATCAAAAGGTGATAAACGCATGCGATTTATCGATAACAGTACTGCATTGATGGATGGATGTTGTTGATAAATATTTAAAAGTGATAATTAAATAAATAGCTGTCCATCTTTTTTCTGTTTATCTTTTCGGTTTATTATACATCTCTGCACCACTTATTATAATAAATAGTTTTAAATGTTAGTAAAGGTAGCAAGTATGCTGTAATTTGGTCATGTTCACCCATGGGTTAAACATATGCGGCATTTAATAGCATTCGCTAGTTATCAAGTTGATATACAGGTCAATCTGCATCAAATAGAATCTCTCCGAATAAGTAAGCATGTGTGTGTGTGTGTGAAATGTGTGGCATTTTAATTAAAATCCAACATTTTAATGTGCGTCAAGGTGCATGGGTGTCAACTCGCACGTTCTGTAAAATTCCATTGTCATTCATATTGCCACTGTTTTAGAGCCCTTTACTAAAGCATTCGCTAGATATCAAGTTGATATACAGGTCAATTGTGAATTACACTCAAAGTATCAACTCCAACTATGAAGTCTGATTTCATTTGCTGGGGAAATAAAATTTAGGCAGAGACCCATACAGTAAACCCCATACAGTATTTGCCAACAGCGCACCCAGTTGGATAAATTCACACATATCTTGAATGAAAGGTGAGAAGAGATTCAGCAGAATCTTCTGACACAGTGCTTGCTCTGAAGGACTATATTCGACAAGAATATAGAGACTAATAATTGTATTTCTAATAAGATAATTAATGAGATAATACAATTTATATCAAATAAGAACTTTATCAAAACCAGACCAAATTTCTCATTCACCACTGAAGTAGTTAAACATGCTTATACTGTAGATACGTAGGTTATATTTTAAAAGTACAATTGCAAGTAAATTACAAACTGCATGTAATGTAAAATATGAATAAAACAGTATTAGACACACATATATGATATGGGAGTATATACAATGAAGAAGCTATTTACACATGAGTGCTCAAATGTAAAGCAAACGCAATTATTAATTTATTGTGTATATTTAACTTAATTCAACCGCCCACTATTATTTTCTGTTCGAAATTAAAGATGCACACGCGTGTGCAAAAGACGAAGTAAAACAAAGAATACAAAAGTGTATAATTTTTATTTAAAGTTAGCCTAAAACAATATCGTCTCCAATGCTGAAGCAAACATGATTTTGTTTTTGTTTTCGTCTTCTCGCTGAATACCGCGCGCTCCGAGGTGAACACATGCAGACCCCCAGTTACTGTAATCCCTCTTCTCACCTTTCATTCACAATAGGTGTGAAGTTATCAAACCGGTTTCGCTGATGGGGGAATTGGCAGAATTGACAAGTTTAAAAAGAATGAACAAGACCGAGCAGACGTCTCTGCCTAAAATATATTTCGCCAGCACATTGTATTGTCTTCTTTCCTTGTGTTAATCTGTAATATTGTGAAATAATAAGTGTAATGTATTTTGCATATATGCTTAAATATTCCTTTATATTCCACTGGCGCGGCCACTTATACACGCGACTGCCAGACAGACAGACTAAGCAACAGTTCAGCGTGCGCGCTCAGTTTACTACTGCCACAACATCTCGCTCTCTCTCTAAAATAAATAAGGGCATAAGCCCCGAGAAGATACAAGTTTTTGCTTTAGTTTCCAGAGCCTGCCTGTTCTCGCGTAGAGACGATGGAGCTCTGTTTATTTTGTGTTTTCAGTTTCCTTTTGTTTCCATTTAAATTGTTAATTAATAATCTCACGCCATCTCCAAACGGAAAGGTCTTCCCGTACGCATCACAAGCACTCTCACATACTCCTATTTCGTTAACCCATCTAAAGTCCTGCGTATAGGGAACATTTTAAAAGTACAATTGTAAGTAAATTACAAAATGCATGTAATGTAAAATCTGAATAAACAGTATTAGACACACATATATGGGAGTATATACAATGAAGACGCGTGCTCAAATGTAAAGCAAACGCAATTATTAATTTATTTTGTATATTTATCTTCATTCAACCGTTTAAGTTACATGAAAAAATAACGTGCCCCAGCCCATTATTATTTTCTGTTCAAATTTAAAGATGCACACGTGTGCAAAAAGTCAAAGTACAACAACGAACACGAAAGTGTATAATCTTTAATAAAGTCAGCCTAAAACAATATTGTCTCCAATGCTGAAGCCAACATGATTTTGTTTTTGTTTTAGTCTATTTGTTGAATACAACATGACTGCACGCTCCGAGGTGAACACATGCAGACCCCCAGTCACTGTAATCCCTCACCTTTCATTCACAATAGGTGTGAACTTATCAAACCGGTTTCACTGATGTGGGAATTGGCAGAATTGAGGAGTTTAAAAAGAATGAACAAGACCGAGCAGACGTCTCTGTCTAAAATCTATTTCACCAGCAAACCATAAAATTTCACCAGAAACAAATAAAATGTTTAATGATATCAATTAAATCAGACTTCATAGTTGGATTTGATACTTTGAGTGTAATTCATACATTTACTGAATATATTTACATTTTGTAAAATAACGAAACCCGTTTCCTTCTTGGACCTCACGTCTACTTTCCTTGTTTTAGTCTGTAATATTTAAGTGAAATACATTTTGCGTATATGCTTAAATATTGCTTTTTATTTATGGTCTGGTGTAGTATGTTTGATCTGCATTATTGCAAGAGGCGATGACTTTCTGGGGGAGAATGTCTGCACCTTTTGTAAAGTGAAAGTACGAGCCGCGGGTTCACGCACGGCAATGAACAGCTTTATTTCAGTCATAAATCCACAATCACATTCCAGCTATTATTTCCAGCCGTGGTCAAATAATGGATGAAATAATTATTCAATGCTGGACACAAACAGCAACAAATCCAGATGATTATTTTTTAAATAAAAAAGCCCAAAGCACTTCATGTTTATATTTGTTCCTTCATGTCTTCTGATGGTGCGCGACACATTTTTACGTTTTAACGAAGACATGTTGACATATTCACGAATCAGTACATTCGCATAATTACTGTATATGTGCGCGCATCTCATAGGTGTGTGTGCACGGCGAGTTTGTGTATATGTGCGCGTGTCTCATAGGTGTGTTTGCACGGCGAGTTTGTGTATATGTGCATCTCAGAGGTGTCTGTGCGCGCGCATTTCATATGTAGTTGTGTGAGCATTTAGTAGTATATATAGATGTGTGACTGTTCCATATAAGTGTATGCAAGTGTTTCACGTGTGTGTGCATGAGTGAAGTTTGATTTAAGCCCTATACGGCACCTCATAATTTACGGCATCTCTTTTCATCATTATGAACATAATATGAAGCAGATATACGCACATTCATCATAAAATATTATTATTGTAAAACAAAATACAATTCATGTTTGCTTCAGCATTGGAAACAATATTGTTTTAGGATAACTAATTATACAACTCTTCATTGTACTTGGTCTGGCTTTTAGATAAAGTCCCTCCATGCGCCATCTGGCGGATATTCAGTGAAGCACAACACATTTATTTAAATTCCCGAATGTTGCTTAAGGGATTTCGTGGCATGTCGTGAGCTAAATTGCGGGATCTCGCGGGAAAAAGCGCGCATTCTTAATGGTGAGATCTGTAGCTGAACAAATTTGATACTTAAAATTGTAAACATCATTACTTAAAAATTTTTATATAACTGATTACGTGGGATTCAGGAATCTAGATGCCACCTTTACATCTTGGTATAACACAAGGGATTGAGACATTCTGTTCCTCCGAAATAGGCCCGAACGTTTGAGCTCTGAACCAGGTCCATGGGCCGAGAAGCAGATGAAAAATGCATGAATTCATAAGCGTTCCATTTAAATTCTTTGAAAGATAAATGAATAAGTAAGAACTCAAATGAAAGCTTAGAATGCGACCTTTAAATCTTGGTATAACACAAGGGATTCAGACATTGTGCTCCTCCGAAATAGGGCTAAATGTCCAGTGCGTCTTTCAACTCTGAACCAGATCCAAGGGCCTAGAAAAAGATGAAAAAAGCATGTATTCATAAGCGTCCCGATCAAATTCTTTAAATGACATATGAGTCATTAAGAGCTTAAATGAAAGCTTAGAATGCCACCTGTACATCATGGTATAACACGAGGCATTCAGACATTCTGCTCCTCCGAAATAGGCCTGAACGTCCAGTGCACGTTTGAGCTCTGAAACACGTCACATCGGCCTAGAAGCAACGGAAAAGCGAATGTTTTCATGAGCATCCCGATCGCATTCTTTAAATGATATATGAATCATTAAGTGTTCACATGAAAGCTTAGAATGCCACCTTTACATCACGGTATAACGCAAGGGAATTGTACGTATTACAGGTCGTATGAAAAACATACCGTCATACAAGTTCTCATTATACTAAGATCATGACATGATGGATTCTGCTCTATCCAGGAAGTATGCTTTACAATGATATATGGCATGTTAAAAGGCAATGGTAGGTGCAGACGCTGAAGGAGAACAGGCTTTACAGAGGTGCTACGAGTGTAAGTCTTTGGGAATCTAAATGCCATTGCCTCTGTGATGAGATAAGAGCGACGGCCTGTAAGGCAGGGTTTCGCAGCACCTTTGGGCACAGGATTCAGAATTCTAGATGCCACTGCCCCTGGGAACATCCTGGTTAAATTTGGAGTCTCAACTCGATTGAATACAAGAGTTTTTGACCCCCCGAATGTAGTGAGTGGCCACAAACATGGCTCACGGGGCCCGAGAAACAAAAAAGATTTTTTTTGGGGGGGGAGGGGGGCCCGGAAGACAACCGGCTTCAAGAAGGTGCCACGAGCATGTGATTTGGAATTCTAGATGCCATGGCGTCCGTGAGCCTCCTGGTGAAGTTTGGATTGTGAATGACATACTTTTGGGCAACTTTGAAATTTTTGAGTTCTCTTCCAATGAGAAGCTAGGCTGAATGAAAGTAAATCTACTGAGAGAATGGGTTGAAATGATGTCTTACCTGTAAGGGACTTGTACTGACATATTGGGTTTAAGGACATCATGGGTCCATTAGGGTTTGGAAAAACGTTTAGGAGGTGAGATACTGGGTCAGATCCAACATCTCAGTAGAAAGCCCAACATCTCGGTAGAAAACCCAACATCTCGGTAGAAAACCCAACATCTCGGTAGAAAACCCAACATGTCCGTATGGAGATGTTGGATCAGACCCAACATCTCAGTAGAAAACCCAACATCTCAGTAGAAAGCCCAAAGTCTCAGAAGAAAACCCAACATGTCCGTACCAAAGATGCTAGGTCAGATCCAACATATTCAACAATATAACAGCTGTTCCATGATCCGGGGCAGATTCAGCTTCCTCAGTCTGGGGCCCCCACATGGCCCCATAAGAATACAAACTTGACAGAGGTGCCAAAAGCCTGGTCTTCAGAATTGTAGATGCCATGGTCTCCATGAGGCTCCTGGTGAAGTTTGGATTGTGAACGACAAAGTTTTGGGCAACTTTGAAATTTTAGAGTTAAAGAGTCTTCCAATGAAGGGTGAATGGAAGGAGATCTACTGAGAGAATGGGCTGAAATGGGTCTATGGACATCAAGGGTCCATTAGGGCTTGGAAAAAACTCTTAGGAGGTTAGTGACTTGCACTGACATACTGGGTCTACGGACATCATGGGTCCATTAGGGCTTGGAAAAAAAGTGTTAGGAGGTTAGTGAGTTTTACAGAGATACTGGCATCAGACCAACGGAGATGTTGGGCTTTTAAGTCTAAGGCCCCCCTTTAAATGGGAGGAGTACTGCAAATTTTAGAGCTTTTGATAGAAAGGTCAGAAGGGGGCTGATTATTTTTTAAAAAATCATAAAAAAAAATTGTAGAATTAAAATTTGTGGTCAAATAAATAATAGAACCCTTGCAAAGGGTAGATAAGAGGCATATGTATGGTCCAGAAACGTTAAAAAATTCAACAGACCCCTGCTCCAAGCTCACGGCTATTTTAGACGGTCTCTGAGATGCTGACCCATCATCTCCGTATTGTTCCCTAATTGACGTTAGGGTTAGGGTTAGGGTTAGGGTTAGGGTTAGGATCAAAGTAATAATTCGGTGCCCCCTCACGAGGGACCGGAAATGCACGGGCCATCCCCCGGGTCTCCACCCTCAGTCGATCCCCGGGATGTCGTCTCTGTTTTTTATAGTGGACCTCCGTCCACTGTTCCTGAGTTCTGTAACTCATATCTATCAGTTTGTAATGAGATCAA
The DNA here is from genome assembly GCA_013621035.1 of Clarias magur. Classification (NCBI taxonomy): domain Eukaryota; kingdom Metazoa; phylum Chordata; class Actinopteri; order Siluriformes; family Clariidae; genus Clarias; species Clarias magur. The sequence goes on along the minus strand of QNUK01000883.1, from coordinate 9,622 downwards.
ATGCAATCAGATAAAGTCAACTTTAGATTTATTTTTGTATCAACTTAGATTTATTATGAAAATCAAATGAACTTAGATTTATTTTTGTAGCAAATCAACTTAGATTTATTATGAAAATCAAATGAACTTAGATTTATTTTGTAGCAAATCAAATTAGATTTATTATGAAAATCAAATGAACTTAGATTTGTTTTTATAAACTTAGATTTATTTTTGTACTTAGATTTATTATGAAAAGCAAATCAAATTAGATTTATTTCTGTACTGTAAATTAACTTAGACTTATATTTTTATACTTAGATTTATAATGAAAATCCGATCAACTTAGATTTATTATGAGGATAACTTAGATTTATTTTTGTACTGTAATAATCCATTCAACTTAGGTTTAACTGTGTACTTAGATTTATAATGAAAAGGAAAATCAACTTCGATCAAATCAACTTAGATTTCTTTTGGCCATTCAATGAAATAAAATAAACCTCAAAAGAAACTGTGCCCAGTTGCAACGTTTCGACCTCTGCGGTCTTCTTCAGGCAAGGGCACCTTATAAAACAAAACAGGCTAAGGCTTTATGGCAAGTGAGTATAGTGTTTCTCCTCTTGCAGTGAAAACAGAAATGAAGCCTTTAAATTTACTTCAAGTATTTTTTATTCTCCTTCCAGTTTAAAACACTTTGTATTTTGTATTTTTTATTTTCTGTAGGCCACACAAATTATTTTCTTTTAAAATAAATTAAAACTTAAGACTATATTATTTTTTAAAAAGTATTTTACCATTTATCTCCCCATTTCAAATATTTTCAAATTTTAATCTTTTTTCTTTGTCCTAATTAAACCAATTAATTCTATTGATAAAAATTAAACCCCAAGCTTAAAGCAAATTATATATTAGGGTTTAAAGTATTTAGGGTTAGAACTAGATAGGGTTTAAAGTATTTAGGGTTAGAACTAGATAGGGTTTAAAGTACTTAGGGTTAGAACTAAATAGGGTTAAGGAGTAGGCCGATTAGGCTTCGATTTTGGGGTTTAGAATTTGGGGTTCGTTGTAGGATCTAGGGGTTAAGGTTAGGTTTTGGGGTTAGGTTTGGGGATTGTAGGTCAGGCTTTTAGGACTTGGAGTTGGGGTTTTGGACTCAACCTTAAGTTCTAGAGTTGACATAGGGCTTTCGATTAGATTTTCATACCCCCATTTGACTAGGCTCTCAGCCACTGATTCTGTCATCGTAGCCACTGTACTTGTACCTTGTGGTCGCAATGAAAATTTACTATTCTTCATTGTGGCCACCGTATCTGTACCTTGTGGCCGCAATGGAATTTGACGTGAATCAGGATTTTCCGTCCTGTCCAGGCGGTCCTTATCTGTAGCTTTGGTTGGTTGTTGTTTCCCCTTTGTTGTTTGAGTTGTGTTAGTCTTTTGTTGTGGAGGAGTTTTCTTACGTGGCATAACTGAATCTGGGTTCGAAGGAAGTTCCACAATCTCTTCCAAGAACTTTGCCTGAGATTCGGGGAGCACCGATCCACGGCCCCTTCTCCTGGGTTGCACTTCTTCATGTTGGTGGTCCTCTTCTAGGTCTACCGTTTCTGCAACCTGTTCTCCCTCTGTCTCCTCACAAGTCAAGATCAAGGCCTTCGCGTGATCCAAAACCTCCCGTGTGATCCTGGTCAGATTTCGTCTGGCCCACTTGGTGGCCACCTCAAAAGCGATCTCCCAATTGGGGTCCAATTCCCCTGACAAGTCTTTCAACATATTGTCCAATCCTTCCCTATAATGATCTTGTAAAATGATCAAAGTATTGTGGCCCCAATTCTTAGCATTTCCCACTATCATGTCCACAATCTTTTGTGTTGGGACAGCTGGTTTGATCATGGAAGCCAAGGTGTCCACCATACTGGCAATCATCCGTGGACCTGATTGATCTCGCTCTGGGGAAACATTTTGTAGATGGTGCACCATTTTGATGATCTTGTACAGGGAACGCACCAGTTTTGCAAACTTGGGATCGGTAGGTGGAAATTGTTGCTGTCTGGTTGTTGGGAACTGTCTGTGTTTCAACCTTGCATCCCTCTGATAGTGAGGACGGTAGAACCGGTTTTGAGTAGGTTGTGGATTATACTGGCGGACCACGTCCGCATAGGATCTCATTTGGGATCCCGAATATCTTGAAGGAATCGGGGGTCGAGCTGGAGCAGAGCGAACCAAGGGAGGCACAGGCCGGTTAGGATCAAAGTAATAATTTGGTGCCCCCTCACGAGGGACCGGAAATGCACGGGCCATCCCCCGGGTCTCCACCCTCAGTCGATCCCCGGGATGTCGTCTCTGTTTTTTATAGTGGACCTCCGTCCACTGTTCCTGAGTTCTGTAACTCATATCTATCAGTTTGTAATGAGATCAAATGCAATCAGATAAAGTCAATAAAGTCAACTTTAGATTTATTTTTGTATCAACTTAGATTATTATGAAAATCAAATGAACTTAGACTTATTTTGTAGCAAATCAAATTAGATTTATTATGAAAATCAAATGAACTTAGATTTATTTTGTAGCAAATCAAATTAGATTTATTATGAAAATCAAATGAACTTAGATTTGTTTTTATAAACTTAGATTTATTTTTGTACTTAGATTTATTATGAAAAGCAAATCAAATTAGATTTATTTCTGTACTGTAAATTAACTTAGACTTATATTTTTATACTTAGATTTATAATGAAAATCCGATCAACTTAGATTTATTATGAGGATAACTTAGATTTATTTTTGTACTGTAATAATCCAATCAACTTAGGTTTAACTGTGTACTTAGATTTATAATGAAAAGGAAAATCAACTTCGATCAAATCAACTTAGATTTCTTTTGGCCATTCAATGAAATAAAATAAACCTCAAAAGAAACTGTGCCCAGTTGCAACGTTTCGACCTCTGCGGTCTTCTTCAGGCAAGGGCACCTTATAAAACAAAACAGGCTAAGGCTTTATGGCAAGTGAGTATAGTGTTTCTCCTCTTGCAGTGAAAACAGAAATGAAGCCTTTAAATTTACTTCAAGTATTTTTTATTCTCCTTCCAGTTTAAAACACTTTGTATTTTGTATTTTTTATTTTCTGTAGGCCACACAAATTATTTTCTTTTAAAATAAATTAAAACTTAAGACTATATTATTTTTTAAAAAGTATTTTACCATTTATCTCCCCATTTCAAATATTTTCAAATTTTAATCTTTTTTCTTTGTCCTAATTAAACCAATTAATTCTATTGATAAAAATTAAACCCCAAGCTTAAAGCAAATTATATATTAGGGTTTAAAGTATTTAGGGTTAGAACTAGATAGGGTTTAAAGTATTTAGGGTTAGAACTAGATAGGGTTTAAAGTACTTAGGGTTAGAACTAAATAGGGTTAAGGAGTAGGCCGATTAGGCTTCGATTTTGGGGTTTAGAATTTGGGGTTCGTTGTAGGATCTAGGGGTTAGGGTTAGGGTTAGGGTTAGGGTTAGGTTAGGGGAAATTGGCCGAGGCCCCGAGCAAGTCCAAGTCCGAGGCAAGGAGGGTTAGGGTTAGGGTTAGGGTTAGGGTTAGGGTTTAGGGTTAGGGTTTAGGGTTAGGGGTTAGGGTTAGGGTTAGGGTTAGGGTTAGGGTTAGGTTTTGGGGTTTGGGTTAGCGGTTAGAAGTTAGGGTAAGGAGAAGAGTGGTTAAGTCTTAGGGTTGAAGAAGAAGAGGGGTTAAGTTTTTAGGGTTGAAGAAAAAGAGGGGTTAAAATTTTAGGGGTGACAAGATAAAGGGTTATGGTTAGGGTTAGGAAGGAAGATAGGGGATAAAGGTAGAAGATAGAAGTAACACGCTAACCAAAGATGCACAGGCCATCTATGCTGCTGACTGTCAGATTTTGACTTTACTTAAGGTTTAGGGGGGGATTTTATAGTAATTAATTTCTTGATAAATTTTTCTTTGTTTTCTCCTGCAGGTTCCAGGTATGACGTGTTTCCCGGAGAGGTCTGACCAGGTGAGTATGGGTTTGTTATTCTATTTAAGGTGCCGTGTAGGCTTTATGTCTTCCTATCCGTCTGTGTGACACGGATTTATATGTTTTTGGAAAGGTAAGTAGCCGATTAGTCATTTTTCTGTTGGTATTCACATTGATATGTGTATGTGGCCTTTTCTTATGTAGGCCCTGTTCTTCCTCCTCTACCCAATTGGTGTTTTGCTCCTCTCTAACACTTTGGTTGGAGTGTGTGAGAGGCATGTGTTGTTCTTTTTGGGTGGAAGGGAAATCAGAGGCACTGTCAGTGTCGCTGTCTGAATCCCCATCTCTGACCGAGGATGTAGCTGGGGACCCCACAGTGAATGGATCCGTCATAGTGGATGTAGTTTTTTTGTGTGTTTGTGTTTTTGACTGGGGGAGATTTTTTGGAATGGGTGGTGTACTGATCTCAGGGTGTATGTAGGCCTGTCCTGTTGTGTGTGTAGCCTCCGTGTTTTCTGGGGGTGGAGGAGAAGTGGGGAGGACACTGTGTGTGTTTGTTACTTCCTCCACTTCACTGTGTATGGTTGCTACTTCTTCCTCTTCAGCAGAGGATAGACAGGACAAGCACACTTCTTTTATTTGTTTGTGACACTCTTGTATTGTTTGTTGTGTGAATCTTTTGCCAAATCTGCGTTTGGCCCATAGGATGGCAGTGTCAAAACATTGCTCCCAGTCAGTGTAAGAGTAATCCTCCAGGTTGCCCAATTGCTCAATCAGTGCCTCGTGATAGTGTTGTTTGAGGATGAGCATGGTAGTGTAGGCCCAGTTTCGGGCATTACCATCTATAAGGGCCCGTACTACAGAATGTGACATGGACGGTCTGATAACCTCTGACAGATATTGTTCAATTCGGTTTATTGTAGGAGGCTGTCCCTGATTTATATTGTTGGCATGATGTATCACTTTGATGATGTTGAACATGATGACTGTTTTAGTAATGAAATAGGGTTCCTCTGAGTGTTTGGGTTTTGTGTTCTCCTCCTGAATTGTATTTGTGTTTGTCTTTTTTTGCAGGTTTGGATGGCAAGCTCGTGTCGGATATTGTGCTTTGTGCCATGGTGTGGAGGCATTTTGGCCAGATCTGAATGAAGCAGGCCCTGTTCGGGTCTGCGGTTCAAAAAATTGTGGTCTATTAGACCGTTGGTAAGTATTCAGGTAAGTACCTTCATAGTGGGTAGGTGCTGCCCTCATGTGGCGGCCATATTTCACAGCATCTGCATATGAGCAGAATGTCTCTTGCTGTGTATGATATGCTCTGCTGTGTTCTGGATGGGCCCTAGGTCTGTTAGGGGCCTGAGTGGGACGCCTGCGTCTGTGTGTCACCACTGTCCAACCATCATTATCAAGCAGAACCATGTTTGTTTGATTTTGTAGGTCAAATACTCAAGTATTGTTTGAATGAAGAAATTGTTATTTTTTGAAATTTTTTTGAAAAATGCACTTTGAACAAGCCGTTGCAACGTTTCGATTCTTTTAGAATCTTCTTCAGGCTGGCTTGTTCTAAAATATTTATATGAAATTGTCTGAAAAGAGCTTAGAAAGCAACAGGGTTTAAGGTTTTGTCTCTGTGTGTCTCTCTGTGTGTGTGTGAATGCTGTCTGAATGGCTGCACTTTCAGCTGTCCCTTTTCAAATCTTAGGGGCGGGACTAAGTTTGAGCTGGCCAATCAGAAAAATAGCTCTCTGTACCACTGTTCTGCTTTGTGGATTTTGTGTTAAACAATAAAATAAAGAATTTGAATTATAAATTGTGGACTCTTCTTTCAATTTTCTAGAGTTTTCTTCTTTTATAATAAATTCTGTGGGTTATGAAGATATTTTTAAATTTTCAGAAAATTGTTTAGGAATATATATGATGTTTTTATCCAACGTGTATGAAAAATAATAATTAGTAATTTTTTAGAGGGTTTCTCCAGAGATTATGTGGTGTTTTAATCCATGTGAATCCATGTATGATAATCATGTATATTTCTTAGGAAGTTTCCAGTCAGAAAATTAGTGTTATAGTTATGAAATTGTATGAAAGATAGTGATGCACCCCCAAATTAGTGTATACGATAAGGGTTATGGATAGTATTTCAGTCAGAATGCAGCATGAGGCACGGGCCAGTTAGGTTTTGGGGTTTGGGTTAGCGGTTAGAAGTTAGGGTAAGGAGAAGAGTGGTTAAGTCTTAGGGTTGAAGAAGAAGAGGGGTTAAGTTTTTAGGGTTGAAGAAAAAGAGGGGTTAAAATTTTAGGGGTGACAAGATAAAGGGTTATGGTTAGGGTTAGGAAGGAAGATAGGGGATAAAGGTAGAAGATAGAAGTAACACGCTAACCAAAGATGCACAGGCCATCTATGCTGCTGACTGTCAGATTTTGACTTTACTTAAGGTTTAGGGGGGGATTTTATAGTAATTAATTTCTTGATAAATTTTTCTTTGTTTTCTCCTGCAGGTTCCAGGTATGACGTGTTTCCCGGAGAGGTCTGACCAGGTGAGTATGGGTTTGTTATTCTATTTAAGGTGCCGTGTAGGCTTTATGTCTTCCTATCCGTCTGTGTGACACGGATTTATATGTTTTTGGAAAGGTAAGTAGCCGATTAGTCATTTTTCTGTTGGTATTCACATTGATATGTGTATGTGGCCTTTTCTTATGTAGGCCCTGTTCTTCCTCCTCTACCCAATTGGTGTTTTGCTCCTCTCTAACACTTTGGTTGGAGTGTGTGAGAGGCATGTGTTGTTCTTTTTGGGTGGAAGGGAAATCAGAGGCACTGTCAGTGTCGCTGTCTGAATCCCCATCTCTGACCGAGGATGTAGCTGGGGACCCCACAGTGAATGGATCCGTCATAGTGGATGTAGTTTTTTTGTGTGTTTGTGTTTTTGACTGGGGGAGATTTTTTGGAATGGGTGGTGTACTGATCTCAGGGTGTATGTAGGCCTGTCCTGTTGTGTGTGTAGCCTCCGTGTTTCCTGGGGGTGGAGGAGAAGTGGGGAGGACACTGTGTGTGTTTGTTACTTCCTCCACTTCACTGTGTATGGTTGCTACTTCTTCCTCTTCAGCAGAGGATAGACAGGACAAGCACACTTCTTTTATTTGTTTGTGACACTCTTGTATTGTTTGTTCTGTGAATCTTTTGCCAAATCTGCGTTTGGCCCATAGGATGGCAGTGTCGAAACATTGCTCCCAGTCAGTGTAAGAGTAATCCTCCAGGTTGCCCAATTGCTCAATCAGTGCCTCGTGATAGTGTTGTTTGAGGATGAGCATGGTAGTGTAGGCCCAGTTTCGGGCATTACCATCTATAAGGGCCCGTACTACAGAATGTGACATGGACGGTCTGATAACCTCTGACAGATATTGTTCAATTCGGTTTATTGTAGGAGGCTGTCCCTGATTTATATTGTTAGCATGATGTATCACTTTGATGATGTTGAACATGATGACTGTTTTAGTAATGAAATAGGGTTCCTCTGAGTGTTTGGGTTTTGTGTTCTCCTCCTGAATTGTATTTGTGTTTGTCTTTTTTTGCAGGTTTGGATGGCAAGCTCGTGTCTGGTATCGTGCTTTGTGCCATGGTGTGGAGGCATTTTGGCCAGATCTGAATGAAGCAGGCCCTGTACGGGTCTGCGGTTCAAAAAATTGTGGTCTATTAGACCGTTGGTAGGTGTTCTGGTAAGTGTCTTCATAGTGGGTAGGTGCTGCCCTCATGTGGCGGCCATATTTCACAGCATCTGCATATGAGCAGAATGTCTCTTGCTGTGTATGATATGCTCTGCTGTGTTCTGGATGGGCCCTAGGTCTGTTAGGGGCCTGAGTGGGACGCCTGCGTCTGTGTGTCACCACTGTCCAACCATCATTATCAAGCAGAACCATGTTTGTTTGATTTTGTAGGTCAAATACTCAAGTATTGTTTGAATGAAGAAATTGTTATTTTTTGAAATTTTTTTTGAAAAATGCACTTTGAACAAGCCGTTGCAACGTTTCGATTCTTTTAGAATCTTCTTCAGGCTGGCTTGTTCTAAAATATTTATATGAAATTGTCTGAAAAGAGCTTAGAAAGCAACAGGGTTTAAGGTTTTGTCTCTGTGTGTCTCTCTGTGTGTGTGTGTGAATGCTGTCTGAATGGCTGCACTTTCAGCTGTCCCTTTTCAAATCTTAGGGGCGGGACTAAGTTTGAGCTGGCCAATCAGAAAAATAGCTCTCTGTACCACTGTTCTGCTTTGTGGATTTTGTGTTAAACAATAAAATAAAGAATTTGAATTATAAATTGTGGACTCTTCTTTCAATTTTCTAGAGTTTTCTTCTTTTATAATAAATTCTGTGGGTTATGAAGATATTTTTAAATTTTCAGAAAATTGTTTAGGAATATATATGATGTTTTTATCCAACGTGTATGAAAAATAATAATTAGTAATTTTTTAGAGGGTTTCTCCAGAGATTATGTGGTGTTTTAATCCATGTGAATCCATGTATGATAATCATGTATATTTCTTAGGAAGTTTCCAGTCAGAAAATTAGTGTTATAGTTATGAAATTGTATGAAAGATAGTGATGCACCCCCAAATTAGTGTATACGATAAGGGTTATGGATAGTATTTCAGTCAGAATGCAGCATGAGGCACGGGCCAGTTAGGTTTTGGGGTTTGGGTTAGCGGTTAGAAGTTAGGGTAAGGAGAAGAGTGGTTAAGTCTTAGGGTTGAAGAAGAAGAGGGGTTAAGTTTTTAGGGTTGAAGAAAAAGAGGGGTTAAAATTTTAGGGGTGACAAGATAAAGGGTTATGGTTAGGGTTAGGAAGGAAGATAGGGGATAAAGGTAGAAGATAGAAGTAACACGCTAACCAAAGATGCACAGGCCATCTATGCTGCTGACTGTCAGATTTTGACTTTACTTAAGGTTTAGGGGGGGATTTTATAGTAATTAATTTCTTGATAAATTTTTCTTTGTTTTCTCCTGCAGGTTCCAGGTATGACGTGTTTCCCGGAGAGGTCTGACCAGGTGAGTATGGGTTTGTTATTCTATTTAAGGTGCCGTGTAGGCTTTATGTCTTCCTATCCGTCTGTGTGACACGGATTTATATGTTTTTGGAAAGGTAAGTAGCCGATTAGTCATTTTTCTGTTGGTATTCACATTGATATGTGTATGTGGCCTTTTCTTATGTAGGCCCTGTTCTTCCTCCTCTACCCAATTGGTGTTTTGCTCCTCTCTAACACTTTGGTTGGAGTGTGTGAGAGGCATGTGTTGTTCTTTTTTGGTGGAAGGGAAATCAGAGGCACTGTCAGTGTCGCTGTCTGAATCCCCATCTCTGACCGAGGATGTAGCTGGGGACCCCACAGTGAATGGATCCGTCATAGTGGATGTAGTTTTTTTGTGTGTTTGTGTTTTTGACTGGGGGAGATTTTTTGGAATGGGTGGTGTACTGATCTCAGGGTGTATGTAGGCCTGTCCTGTTGTGTGTGTAGCCTCCGTGTTTTCTGGGGGTGGAGGAGAAGTGGGGAGGACACTGTGTGTGTTTGTTACTTCCTCCACTTCACTGTGTATGGTTGCTACTTCTTCCTCTTCAGCAGAGGATAGACAGGACAAGCACACTTCTTTTATTTGTTTGTGACCCTCTTGTATTGTTTGTTCTG
>QNUK01000882.1:143698-195099 GCA_013621035.1 Clarias magur | reverse complement strand
AAAGATAAATATTTAGCTGATTCATCCCTCATGCATTAAATATGAAACCCTGATATAAAGAGAGCTTCATGTCTGTCTACTTTTACGAGCAGGATATCTCTGAAAGCTTCTTCATGGAAACTCTAATGGCCGTAAATTAACTGGATCGACATTATTTTGATACACTCATGTCATCCTGTGCTCCTTTCTTCCTAACCTCCCTCAGACTCTCAGGTTTACACTCAGATCTCAGCGGTTTGGTGGAGATCTCATCATGGGTGCTAAAACTTATTCCCTGGCAAACTGAACTGCTGTTCATTCCAGGTGATTAATCCCAACACCATGATTGCGTGATCTATATACACACGTGGACAAAATTGTTGGTACCCTTCGGTCAATGAAAGAAAAACTCACAATGGTCACAGAAATAACTTTAATCTGACAAAAGTAATAATAAATAAGAATTCTATGAATGTTAACCAATGAAAGTCAAACATTGCTTTTCAACCATGCTTCAACGGAATTATTTTTAAAAATGAACTCATGGAACAGGCCTGGACAAAAATGATGGTACCCCTAACTTAATAGTTTGTTGCACAACCTTTTGAGACAATCACTGCAATCAAGCGATTCCTGTAACTGTCACTGAGACTTCTGCGCCTCTCTGCAGGTATTTTGGCCCACTCCTCATGAGCAAGCTGCTCCAGTTGTTTCCGGTTTGAAGGGCGCCTTTTCCAGACAGCATGTTTCAGCTCCTTCCAAAGATGCTCAATAGGATTGAGTTCAGGGCTCATAGAAGGCCACTTTAGAATAGTCCAATGTTTTCCTCTTAGCCATTCTTGGGTGTTTTTTAGCTGTGTGTTTTGGGTCATTGTCCTGTTGCAAGACCCATGACCTGCAACTGAGACCCAGCTTTCTGACACTGGCCAGCACATTTCTCTCTAGAATCCCTTGATAGTCTTAAGATTTCATTGTACCCTGCACAGATTCAAGACACCCTGTGCCAGATGCAGCAAAGCAGCCCCAGAACATAACAGAGCCTCCTCCATGTTTCACAGTAGGGACAGTGTTCTTTTCTTCATGTGCTTCATTTTTCCATCTGTGAACACAGAGCTGATGTGCCTTGGCAAAAAGTCCCATTTTTGTCTCATCTGTCCATAGGACATTCTCCCAGAAGCTTTGTGGCTTGTCAACATGTAGTTTGGCATATTCCAGGCTGGCTTTTTTCTGATTTGTTTTCAACAATGGTGTCCTCCTTGGACTTATTATTATTATTAAAATTACGATTATTATTATTATTATTACAATTACGATTATGATTATTATTATTATGATTATTATTATTATTAGAGGTTGAAGTCCACATACATGTCTGTGTGTCTCTCTGTACAGCAGAACTCTCTGTCTCACTTATTAATAGACAGAAATCACATTCTGTAAGGTTGAGTATCTGACGCCTTGTTTACACTCCGTTGTACTTCTTTGGTGCTCAGACAAACACACTCCCTGTTCGGTAATCGGAGAGAGAATCACAGATGAGAAATGGAAAAAGTCGATCAGATAAAGATGAAGTTTCGTCTTAAAACGACTCCGGCGTGTTAAAATTCACTTCTACCACTTCAGCGCTGTTATTTCAGCCAAAGTGACAATATGAACTAATCCCAGTCAAAATATTCACTTTATCTTTTCTCATTAATATCTATTGGTGCAGGTGTTTGTTTACATTGAGACAGTAGCGCATTAGTAGATTATTTTAAAGTAGATGATTAAATCCCACACATAACTGTTCATAACATCACTTTTACTTTTTCTTTTACTCAAGTATTTTTATTTCAGCTCATAACACTCTCAGTTTAGATTTTTTACTCACCCTCACTTCGGACTAAAATCTGTCCAGTCAGTTTTGCGTGATGCTCTGACAAAATTGTCTGACATCCAGACAGACATACGGATGTACAGGCAGAAATTGGTTTTGGGTCCTCATACAATGAAGCTTTGGTAAAGAAATTCAAATTCAAACTATTTTTACAAATGGAAACTATAAAACAAGATTCCAGCAAAGTTTAAAAAATATATATATAAAATCTGAAGTATAATATAATATATTACAACTTAACTTAAGTCTGTGAAAAGCTTGAGGTAGTATTTTGAAAATGAGATGAGGGGGATGTGAAAAGAAGTCCTTGAAGTGTGCAAATGTGCATATATGTGCAAATGTGCGTTGACATAATTGTCTGTTCTGTGTGTGCAAAAAAATGCAGAGGTGATTAGTCCAGTGTGTTGGTTTGATTGAGAGACCATATCGCCTGCGGGAAGAAGCTCCTCCTCAGTCTCTCTGTATTGGCCTTGAGGGAGCGGAAGCGCTTCCTAGACCGCAACAGAAAGAACAGTCCATTGCTGGGGTGGCTGAGGTCCTTCATGATCTTCCTGGCCTTGGTCCAGCACCGCTTGCTGTAGACAGAGTGCAGGTCAGGGAGCTCAGTTCGGATGATGCGCTCAGCTGATCGCACCACCCTCTGTAGGGCTCGTCTGTCCTGCATGGTGCTGTTCCCGAATCAGGTTGCGATGTTTCCCATCAGGATGCTCTCTATGGTGCAGGAGTAAAAGTTCCTGAGCACCTTAGAGGGCAGTCTAAAGTCTCTCAGGCGTCTGAGGTGGTAGAGACGCTTTCGGGCGTTTTTCACCACGTTGTTGATGTGACAGGACCATGACAGGTCCTGCGTGATGTGAACACCGAGGTACTTGAAGCAGTCCACTCTCTCCACTGGGCTCTCGTTGATGACGGGGGTCTGGTAGTTCCTCTCCTGCTTAGTGCTGAAGTCCACTATCAGCTCCTTTGTCTTACTGAGATTTAGAAGAAGGTTGTTCCTCTGGCACCAGTTCTCCAGATTTCCAATCTCCTTCAGGTAGGCCGTCTCGTCGTTGTCAGAGATCAGGCCCACCACGACGGTGTCGTCAGCAAACTTAAAATCGGGCAGAGCCCCGCCCCCACCTCGACTACTTAGACCACATCTCTGTTATGCTAATTCCAGCATACAGACCACTCGTCAGGCGTTCAAAACTGGTTCTGAAGCAGGTGAAAACCTGGCCAACAGGAGCCATCTCTGCTCTTCAGGACTGTTTCGAGAACACTGACTGGAACATGTTTAGGGAGGCTGCAACTTACGGCAACTACACTGACTTGGAGGAGTACACGTCATCAGTGACCAGCTACATTAACAAGTGCACCAATGACGTCACTGTCTCCAAGAACATCATCTCACGACCCAACCAGAACCATGGATTACTGCGGAGGTGCGTGCACTACTGAAAACCAGAGACTCTGCCTTCAAAGCGGGGGACAAGGCGGCCCTAAGAACAGCAAGGGCCAAACTGTCCCGGGCCATCAGAGAGGCAAAGCGCGCACACGCCCAGAGAATCCACAATCACTTCAGGGACAGCGGTGACACACGGCGCATGTGGCAGGGTATACAAGCCATCACCAACTACAGGACTTCATCACCTTCCTGTGACAGTGACGGCTCCCTTCCAGATGCGCTGAATAACTTCTACGCACGGTTCGACATGCAGAACGACGTGATGCCGAGGAAGACTATCCCTCCGCCGAATGACCAGGTGCTGTGTCTCACCACGGCTGATGTGAGAAAAACTCTACGCAGAGTCAACCCACGTAAAGCTGCTGGACCAGACAACATCACAGGCAGAGTGCTCAGAGAATGTGCAGAACAGCTGGCAGGTGTTCTCACCGACATATTCAACATCTCTCTGAGCAGCGCCGTCGTTCCCACATGTTTCAAGTCTACCACCATCGTCCTCGTGCCGAAGAAGTCTTCTGTGTCCTGTCTCAATGACTACCGCCCTGTTGCACTAACACCCATCATCATGAAGTGCTTCGAAAGGCTTGTCATGAGACACATCAAAGCCCTGCTGCCCCCCTCAATGGACCCCCTGCAGTTCGCATATCGTCCAAACCGTTCAGCGGACGATGCCATCTCCACCACACTCCACCTGGCACTGTCACATCTTGAAAAGAAAGACACTTACGCCAGAATGCTGTACATAGACTTCAGTTCAGCATTCAATACAATCATCCCCCAACACCTGATCGGGAAGCTGAGCTTGTTGGGCCTGAACACCTCCCTCTGCAACTGGATCCTGGACTTTCTGACCGAAAGACCTCAAGCAGTGCGGATCGGGAGCTACACCTCCAGCACCACCACACTGAGTACTGGGGCCCCCCAGGGCTGCGTGCTCAGCCCCCTGCTGTTCACACTGCTGACTCATGATTGTGTAGCGACACACAGCTCCAATCATATCATCAAGTTCGCTGATGACACGACCGTGGTGGGTCTCATCAGCAAGAACGACGAGTCGGGGTACAGAGAGGAAGTGCAGAGGCTAACGGACTGGTGTAAAGACAACAACCTGGCTCTGAACGTCGAAAAGACAAAAGAGATGGTTGTTGACTTCAGGAGGACTCGGAGCGAACACTCTCCGCTCAGCATCGACGGCTCTTCTGTGGAGATCGTCAAGAGCACAAAATTCCTGGGCGTCCATCTGGAGGAGAACCTCTCCTGGTCCCTCAACACCAGGTCTCTGCATAAGAAAGCCCAACAACGTCTTTTCTTCCTGAGAAGGCTGAGAAAGACACAGTTTCCACCACCGATCCTCACCACCTTCTATAGAGGAACTATTGAGAACATCCTAAGCAGCTGCATCACTGTCTGGTTTGGGAATTGTACCATGTCAGACCGCAAGACCCTACAGCGGATAGTGAGGACAGCTGAGAAGATCATCGGGGTCTCTCTCCCTTCTATCGAAGACCTTTACACCAGCATTGTGGCTGACCGGACACACCCCTCACACAGACTCTTCACCCTCCTGCCATCTGGAAAAAGGTACCGAAGCATTTGGGCACTCACAGCCAGACTGAGAAAGAGTTTTTATCCGCAAGCCATCCGTCTCCTAAACACAAAGGGACTGGACTGATACACACACACACACACACACACACACACACACAAATCACTCAGATGAACTAAATAACATCTGGACTGAACTGATAAACACACATGCACAATCACACTGATGCACACCCATCTCAATCTACTCATACCTACTCATACCATAGCATTTTAACATAATTCCCCCTTCTAGTGTCCAGGTGAGTGAGTGTTGTGTGGAGGAGATGAGAGATGGCATCATCTGTAGAGCGGTTCGGGCGGTATGCAAACTGTAGTGGGTCCAGAGTGTTGGGTAGTGAAGAGATGATGAAGTCTCTGACCAGCCGTTCAAAGCACTTCATCACCACTGATGTGAGGGCTACAGGTCGATAGTCATCGAGGGAAGCAGGATGGGGTTTCTTTGGAACAGGGACAATGATGGACTCTTTGAAGCATGTAGGGATCACCGACTGAGATACAGAGATGTTGAATATCTCTGTGAACACAGGTGTTAGCTGGTCTGCGCAGGCTCTGAGAACTCGACCTGAGATGCCGTCTGGTCCTGCTGCTTTCCTGATGTTCACTCTCTTGAAGGCTCTCCTCACGTCATGCTCGGAGATGATGAACGCGCTTCCGGTGCTGGCTGTGACTTCCTCTCTGCAGCCGTTAGCGCCACTAGCATTAGCAACGCTAGCGTCTTTAGCTGCAGCCTCGAAGCGAGCATAAAAGGTGTTCAACTCATCTGCCAGAGTCATGTCCGCGTTCGTCATACCGGATGTTGGTGCTTTATAGTCCGTTATTGTTCTTACTCCCTGCCACAGGCTCCTAGAGTCACTCTGTTGGAGTTGTGACTCTAGTTTCCTTCCGTAGCGCTGCTTTGCCTCTTTAACTGCCTTCTGGACGTTATAGGACGCAGCCTTGTACTGGTCCATGTCCCCCGACGCAAGTCCCGCATTGTAGGCAGTGGCGCGAGATCTCAGAGCGTCGCGGATGGTTTTATTCACCCACAGCTTCTGATTGGGAAACGTTCTGATGGTCGTTTTCTGCACGGTATCATCCGCTAGTTTCCCGACGAATCCCACAACCGCTTCCGTAAACATGCTGACGTCATCGGAGCTGTTTCGGAACATGTCCCAGTCTGCGTCATCGAGTGCGTCCTGAAGCGCGGCCACCGATTCGTCCGTCCAGCGCACGACCTCCCTCTGAACCGGAACTTCCTGTTTAAGCCTTTGTTTGTATTTTGGCATGAGGAAGATGGCGGCATGGTCGGATTTCCCAAACGGTGGACAAGATTATGCCTTGTAGCCGTCCTTGACTGTTGTGTAACAGTGGTCCAGTGTCCTTTCACCCCTGGTGGGGCAGGTGATGTGCTGATAAAAGTTCGGAGCTGCGCGTTTGAGGTTGGCACTGTTAAAGTCCCCCGCCACAATAAGCGCAGCGTCCCGGTGTTGTGTCTGTTGCTGTGAGAGTGCCTCATGCAGCTCACATAAGGCAGTGTCCGTGTCCGCTTGTGGCGGAATATAAACGGAGCTGATTATGACCGATGTAAACTCCCGAGGAAGATAAAAAGGACGACACTTGATAGTCAATAGTTCCAGGTTGGGTGTACAGGAGCGTGCGAGAGGAACAACGCTCGCGCTGTTGCACCAGCCGCTGTTCACCATTAAACACACGCTGCCTCCCCTTGTCTTCCCCGAGTCCCTTGTCCTGTCCATGCGGTGAACCGAGAAGAACTCGGCCGGCTGGATGGTGTGGGTTCAGCCATGTCTCGGTGAAGCAGAGAAGATTACAGTCCCGAATGTCTCTCTGGAACTTTACCCTGGCCCTGAGGTCGTCGAGTTTGTTCTCCAGTGACTGGACGTTGGCGAGCAGGATACTAGGCAGAGGTGTGCGGTGTGCACGGGCTCTCAGCCTGTTCCTGACGCCGGCTCGTTTCCCTCTGGGCCGTCGCTTCGCGTCGCGTCCTTTGTTTTCCCTCAGGATCTCAGTCGGCCAGCTCGGATCCGGAGTTAAAAACGTTGAATTGTGAGTACATTGTAGACCAATAGAAATAAGAGTATCTCTATCATACCTAATGCACTCAATGGTGATGAATTTGCTGGTTTAAAGTTGCTAGAAATTAAATTAAAAGACGAAAACAAAGTAAAGTAGGTTGGAGAAGTCGTGAAGGCACCCGACCTCACCGACGCCATCTCAAGAGAAGTGGAAGCTAGGTTAAGGGCAGAGGTGAGCATTTGTGAGCAGCAATATGGTTTCATACCTAGAAAGAGTACAACAGATGCAGTATTTGCTTTGAGGATGCTGATGGAGAAGTACAGAGAAGGTAATAAGGAGTTGCATTGTATCTTTGTGGATTTAGAGAAAGCATACGACAGGAGAGAGGAGCTGTGGTGTTGTATGAGGAAGTCTGGAGTGGCAGAGAAGTCTGTAAGAGTGGTGCAGGACATGTATAAGAGCTGTAAGACAGTGGCGAGATGTGCTATAGGTGTGACAGAAAAGTTCAAGGAGGAGATGAGTCTGCATCAAGGATCGGCTCTGAGCCCCTTTTTGTTTGCTCTGGTGATGGATAGGAGGACAAATGAGGTTAGACAGGAGTCTCCATGGACTATGATGTTTGCAGATGACATTGTGCTTTGTAGCGAGAGCAGGGAACAGGTGGAGGAAAATTTGGAGAGGTGGAGGTATGCTCTGGAAAGCAGAGGAATGAAGGTTAGTCGCAGCAAGATGGAATACATGTGTGTGAATGAGAGGGACCCAAGTGGAACGATGATGCTAAAGGGATCAGAGGTAAAGAAGGTGCAGGACTTTATATACTTAGGGTCAACGGTCCAGAGTAAAGCTGAGTGTGGGAAGGAGGTGAAGAGGAGGATACAGGCGGGTTGGAACGGGTGGAGAAAAGACAGTGGCACTGAAGAAAAGTCAGGAGGCAGAGCTGGAGGTAGCGGAGATGAAGATGTTGAGGTTCTCTTTGGGCGTGACAAGGATGGATAGGATTGAGAATAAGTTCATCTGAGGGACAACTCATGTTAGATGTTTCGGAGATAAAGTCAGAGAGGCCAGATTGAGGTGGTTTGGACGTGTTCAGAGGAGAGATTGTGAATATATCTGTAGAAGGATGCTGAGGTTAGAACTGCCAGGAAGGAGGTCTAGAGGAGACCAGAGAGGAGATTTATGGATGTAGTGAGAGAGGACATGAAGTTAGTTGGCGTGAGATAAGAGGATGCAGAGGACAGGGTTAGATGGAGGCAGATGATTCACTGTGGCGACCCCTGAAAGGGAACAGCCGAAAGACAAAGAAAAAGTGTATGAAACGTAAAGATATCATTGAAAGATGTTGTGCGCAATGTACAGACAAAACCTTTCTTTTATTTATATAGATACTCCACTGTGTATTATACTCTTTCTGTTATAAGTTCCGTTGTACTATGGTTGTGTTCCAGGATTTTTTTTAGGTTTGATGATCTGTATTGTACTGTACATCATGTTACTATCCTTGCTACTGGATGTTGGAAATTTCCTTCAGGATCAATAAAGTATCTATCTATCTATCTATCTATCTATCTATCTATCTATCTATCTATCTATCTCATCTTCAGTCATTGTGCAGGAACATGGTGCATTTATTAGTACTGTGTAACCATGAACACACCAACATCAATATCAAAAGCACATGTTCAATTCAATTCAATTCAATTTTATTTATATAGCGCTTTTAACAATTGACATTGTCGCAAAGCAGCTTTACACAATAAAAAGAAGTAAGTTTTTATGCAATGTGTATGAATCAAAATGATAAGATTGTCCCTGATGAGCAAGCCGAGGGCAATGGTGGCAAGGAAAAACTCCCTGAGATGGTAATAGGAAGAAACCTTGAGAGGAACCAGACTCAACAGGGAACCCATCCTCATCTGGGTGATAACGGATAGCAGAGAATGATCAACATAATAATGTGTACTGGAAGTTCAGTGTAACAGGAGATGTGTTAAAATTAAAAGGAGTCCAGTTTGTTCCTGGAGGCTCAGGTAGACTGTAGGAGATTCCAGTCCTGAGCTATCGAACAACTGAAGTCACAAGTCCCCAGAGCATCAATCGATGATAGGACAGTCTTCATGGAAACCATCCCCAGCCACAAAGCGCATCCAGGCAGACCACACGGGGCATCCATGTGACGGGATCTTCAACCAGAAGCAGGACTCCAGGACGGGTTAGACGGCTTCAGAGGGCAGAGGGGTCTGGATCACTGGCAACTCAGGAGCGAACATGTATAGCTCGACAGAGAGACAGAGAGAGGGAAAGGAGAGAGGGAGAGAGAGAGAGCAGAAAAGGAGAGAACAGAAAATAAGGAGAGATGGCAGTTAGGTATGGTCACAGTCAACATGTATAAGGTGAATGTATATTAGTGCAAAGTGCAAGCAGGGACTCCGGCAGGACTAACTATAACAGCATAACTAAAGGGAGGAGCCAGAAGGAAACACAAACATGAGGGGGAACTGAGATGTAAAGCAACCAATCACCT
Organism: Clarias magur; assembly: GCA_013621035.1. Classification (NCBI taxonomy): domain Eukaryota; kingdom Metazoa; phylum Chordata; class Actinopteri; order Siluriformes; family Clariidae; genus Clarias; species Clarias magur. Next base: position 185,661 of record QNUK01000882.1, on the reverse strand, counting down.
CACCGTCAACAAACCTGAGTGAACAATGAGAGTGGGGAGGACAGCATCTAAACATAGCAGTTCACCAGAATACTCTACGTCCATGAGTCCCCCAGATCTGCTCCTTTACCTAAGGCTCATCTATTTACAAACATGCTGCGCTAAATAAATAAGTTTTTAGCCTAGACTTAAACACTGAGACTGTGTCTGAGTCCCGAACATTAACAGGAAGACTATTCCATAACTTTGGGGCTTTGTAGAAAAAGCTCTGCCCCCTGCTGTAGTTTTAATAATACGTGGTACTGACAGGCAGCCTGCATCCTTTGATCGAAGTAGGCGTGGCGGATCGTAAGACACTAACAGTTCACTCAGATACTGTGGCGCGAGACCATTTAGTGCTTTAAATATCAAAAGTAGTATCTTGAAATCGATCTTGAGGAAATTTCACAGGGCAATGCAGTGTAGATAAGATAGGGGGGTGATGTGTGCTCGTATCTTCCTACCTGCAAGGTTCTAGTGAGGACTCTGCAGCTGCTGCATTCTGTACTAACTGAAGCTTGTTTATACCTAGTTGAACAACCAGACAGTGAAGAGAGGCGTTACAATAGTCCAACCTAGGAGGGTGATAAGCATGAACTAGTTTTTCTGCATCATTTAGTGACAATATGTTTCTTATCTTGGCAATATTTCTAAGGTGAAAAAAAGCTATCCTGGTGATATTATCTACATGAGCTTCAAACGAAAGGCTGGAATCTATAATCACACCGAGGTCTTTAACTGTTGCACTTGATGGAACAGAAGGCCATCTAAAGTTACAGTCTGATCAGAAAGCTTACTTCTAGCTACTTGTGGTCCTATGACTAGAACTTCTGTCTTATCAGGATTAAGCAGAAGAAAATTAATTAACATCCAATCTCGTATGTCCTGCACACACTGCTCAATTTTAGCAAACTGGTTTTTTTCATCTGGTTTTGCTGAGACATATAATTGTGTGTCATCAGCATAACAATGAAAACTAATACCATGTTCTGGTGTGTTGCCCAGAGCATGTGCAAGGGGAAAAACAGTGGGCTAAAACTGGGCCTATGGAACACCAAACTCACTTGAACATGAGGAATGGTGCCATCTAAATCTGGAAACTGATACTTGATCAGTCAATATCATACACACTCATATACGACCCCGGCACTAGGACCCGGAAGTAATTCGGTCGGGTTTCAGGAAGCATAAAAGGAAACAAGATGACGCCTCACATTGCTCAGTCATTGAGTTATGCCCATGCTATCGCCGACGCCTCGCTCGTCCAAGCGTGAGTACTCACTTTCTTGGGTTATCGCTTCTGATTGGGTGTGTGTATTTAGAACGCGGGTTTATTTGTGTAAACTCTTGCTCTCGCTTCGGGAGAGTTCTAAGAATAACAAGCGTGGTTATCCTGCCTGCTCGCGCTACTTCCGCGTTTGGGTTTACCATCCACGCTACAGGGCTAACTGCTAGTCTTCTGCTTCATCTCCGGTTAGTCCGTGACAGAATGGCTGAGCCACCGGCAGTAAACCCAGCGGAGTTTGCTCACCTCTGCGATGTGGTTGACCGGCATGCTAAGCTGATCGATCAGCTCCGTGGTGAAGTCGCATCTCTCCGCACGGAGCTCCAGGGCGTCGCGGTCTTGCGCCGCGAGGTGACGGAGCCGCGACAGGAGAATGCGATCCTCCGCGGGGCGGCCGCTCAGCCGGCTGTTGCCACGCCCATCGCAGCGGCTGCTGCGCCGCCAACTCCCTCCCCACCTTCTGATGTTTTTCTATCTTTACCGGATAAATGGAATGGCACGGATGGGAAGTGCAGTGTTTTTCTAACTGCATTGGATCTTGTGTTTGAGTTTAATTCCACCAGATACTCCACAGACCGACTGCGCATTGCTCTTCTCGTTTCGTTGCTATCCGGGCAGGCAGCTGAGTGGGCCACGGCGGTTCTTCGTTCAGACTCAGATGTCGCCTACTCCTACACCGAGTTCACCCGCCAGCTGAAACTCACCTTTGAACATCCGGCTGCCGAGGTGGAGACCGACTCTAAGTTATACCACCTAAAGCAGGGAGGGTCGTCCGTGAGCCGTTACACCGCGGAGTTTCGCACTCTCGCCGTACAGACCGACTGGGGAGACTCCGCACTCCGGACGGCCTACTACGAGGGACTGGCTGCACGGATAAAAGACGAGCTCGCCGGACGAGAGCTTCCAGCGACCTTGGAGGGTTTAATTCAACTCGCCCTCCGGATCGACCAACGGCTGCTCGTTCGCCCCAAGCCAGCTCCCCGTACCCTGCCATCCACCATGACAGCACTACCTTACACCACGCCCTTCCTCTCCCGCTCTCCAGTTCCAGAAGACCACGCCTCATTCACCGCAGCACCCACCAGGACCGTCGGTACTCCACCTCCCGCCGTGGTTGACACAGGAGCCGGGGAACCCATGCAATTAGGGCGCGCCTCTTTAACCGCTGCAGAACGGGAACGCCGCTTCAGAGAGGGGCTCTGCACGTATTGTGGATCCTCTGCACATCATCGGGCCATCTGTCCTCTGCGGCCGGGAAACGCGCAGCCCCGGTGAGAGATGGGAGGAACTCACCGGGTCCCATGTCCCTCTCCACCACCCTGACCAGTGATTCCCGTCTCACGGTGAAAGTACATCTCCAGTTTGGCCACAAACGGGTCGGAAGTACCGCGTTCGTCGACTCCGGGGCAGCAGGTAACTTCATTGACTCTTCCTATGCCAAAAAATTGGGGATAAAGATCGAGGCGTTATCCCAGCCTGTAACCATTACATCAGTCGATGGTCGGCCTCTCTCCTCCAGCCCCATCTCCTTTCAAACCCAACCTATCACCCTCATCATCAACCAGCATCGAGAACAGATCCAGTTTCACACCACCACCATTTCATCACCACCCATCATCCTCGGACACCCTTGGCTGCTGCAACATGACCCGCTCATATCCTGGACCCAAAGCCGGATCCTACAATGGGGGCCGACCTGCACTGAGCTTTGCCTACGGGCCGAGGCTGGGACGTGCTCTAGGGAGTCCGAGGCCCCCGATGTCGACACAGACAAAATCCCGCTAGACTACCGGGACCTGGCTGAAGTCTTTTGCAAAAGACGCGCTACCCATCTACCTCCTCATCGCTCATACGACCTGGCGATCGATCTTCAGCCAGGTGCGACACCACCCCGCGGCCATCTCTATTCATTGTCCAACACCGAGACGCAGGCGATGGAGGAGTATGTTTCCAGTGGACTTCGCCATGGTACCATCCGGCCCTCCTCCTCACCTGCCGCTGCGGGGTTCTTTTTCGTGAAGAAACGCGATGGTAGTCTACGTCCCTGTGTCGATTACCGGGGGCTCAACAATATTACCATAAAAAACCGACATCCACTGCCTCTTACCAACTCTGCCCTGGACGCCCTCTCTGGTGCCACCATCTTCACTAAGTCGGACCTCCGGAGCGCCTACAACTTGGTGCGCATCAGAGAGGGCGATGAGTGGAAGACGGCCTTCATCACCCCTACAGGACACTACGAAAGTCTGGTCATCCCGTTTGGTCTCTGCAACGCACCTGCCGCTTTCCAACAGTTCATCAATGACGTTCTCAGAGACATGTTAGGCCGTTGGGTGTTCGTCTACCTTGACGACATCCTCATCTACTCCCGAACTGTCAACGAGCATATCCAGCATGTCAGAGCGGTTCTAAAGAGATTGCTCGCCCACCAGCTGTACTGTAAGTTGGAGAAGTGCGCTTTCCACGAGCGCTCCACCACGTTCCTGGGTTTTGTCATCTCGCCCCAGGGTGTGGCCATGGACCCGCAGAAACTGGAAGTTGTGAGTCATTGGCCCCTACCCAAGACTCTTAAACAGCTCCAGAGATTTCTCGGGTTTGCCAATTTCTATCGCCGCTTTATCCGGGACTACAGTACCGTTGCAGCGCCACTAACCGCTCTGACCCGCCCATCATCTCACCCCTTCAACCTCACCCCAACTGCCGTCTCTGCCTTCCATGAGCTCTGTCGCCGCTTCACCACTGCTCCCATCCTCCTTCACCCGGATGCTGACAAACCATTCGTTGTGGAGGTGGACGCTTCGGATGTGGGCGCCGGGGCTGTTCTCTCCCAGCGAGGTCCAGACCAAAAACTGCACCCCTGCAGTTTTTTCTCCAAGAAATTTGACGCCACTCAGCAGCGATACGGAGTAGGGGACTGCGAGCTGCTGGCCATAAAGTGGGCCTTGGAGGAATGGCGACACTGGCTCCAGGGCGCCAGAGAGCCGTTCATCGTCTGGACCGACCACCAAAATCTCATCACAATCCGCACTTTAAAACAGCTGAACCCCAGACAGGCGCGGTGGGCACTATTCTTCGAAAATTACAATTTCCACCTGTCATACCGCCCGGGGTCCAAGAACACCAAAGCCGACGCAATCTCCCGACAACACGAGGAAGACGTCCCCCGGGCGGACCCCGCGCCTGTACTGCCATCCACCAAGATCCTCGCACCGCTCAGGTGGAACCTGGAAACGAGGGTTCGCCAGGCACAAGCTACGGAGACCGAACCAGCAGGTGTGCCGCCTGGCCGACTCTATGTCCCCAATGCCACCAGGGCCGAAGTACTCCAGTGGGGACACTCCTCCCCCCTTTCAGGACACCCCGGGAGACGGCGGACCCTACTGTTTGTACAGCGTGCTTTCTGGTGGCCCAGTATGAAGAAGGATGTAGACGAGTTCGTCCAGGCGTGCCCAGTGTGTGCCAGGTCCAAGGACAGCAACAGACCATCGCCCGGGGAACTTCAACCACTCCCGGTTCCCCGCCGACCCTGGACACACATTGCCGTTGACTTCATCACGGGCCTGCCGGTTTCGAAGGAAGGGACACCATCCTCACCATCGTCGACCGGTTCTCCAAAGCTGTTCACCTGGTGGCCCTCTCCGGCCTCCCGTCAGCTAAAAGGACAGCTGAGCTGATATTAGAGCACGTAGTCCGCCTGCATGGGTTCCCAAAGGACATCGTCTCGGACAGGGGGCCCCAGTTCACGTCCCGGTTCTGGAAGGCCTTCTGCCGTCTGATCAATTCCACCTGCAGTCTGTCCTCCGGTTACCATCCACAGACTAACGGTCAGACGGAGCGAACCAACCAACAACTGGAGCGCTACCTGAGATGCTTCATTGCTGATCGCCAGTGCTCCTGGGCCCGCTACCTCATTTGGGCTGAACTGTCCCACAACCTCCACCTATCTTCTGCCACCAACCTAAGCCCATTTGAGGTATGCTACGGCTTCCAACCTCCGATGTTCGACCATCAAGAACCGGAGGTGGAGGTGCCGTCGGCCCAACAGTTGGTTCGCCGGTGTCGACGGCTTTGGAGACAAGCAAACCACGCCATTCAAAAGGCCAACCGCCGTTACACCCTGCAACATCGCCGCCGACACCCACCGGGACGAATGTACCAAGTAGGTGACAAGGTATGGCTATCGACAAAAAACCTACACCTGCAGACTGAGTCAAGGAAACTGTCACCCAGATTCATCGGACCATACCGCATCAACCTCCGGATTAACCCTGTCACCTACCGGCTCCAGCTGCCTGCGGCGCTCCGGATCCATCCGGTATTCCACACCTCCCAGCTCAAACCCTTCATCACCTCACCTATGGTTCCACCCACCCACCCTGCTCCTCCTCCCCGTATGATTGAGGGTGGTCCCGCCTACACCGTTCGCCGGATCCTTGACTCACGTCCTCGGGGCAGAGGGCTCCAGTACCTGGTGGATTGGGAAGGTTACGGTCCCGAGGAGAGATCTTGGATTCCGGCTCGGTTCGTCTTAGACCCCGAACTCATCCGGGACTACCGTCGTCGGGTATCCTCCACCCCAGGACCGTCGAGAGTCGGTCCTGGACGGGGGGGTACTGTCATGCACACTCATAACACGACCGGCACTAGGACCCGGAAGTAATACGGTCGGGTTTCAGGAAGCATAAAAGGAAACAAGATGACGCATCACATCGCTCAGTCATTGAGTTATGCCCATGCCATCGCCGACGCCTCGCTCGTCCAAACGTGAGTACTCACTTTCTTGGGTTATCGCTTCTGATTGGGTGTGTGTATTTAGAACGCGGGTTTATTTGTGTAAACTCTTGCTCTCGCTTCGGGAGAGTTCTAAGAATAACTAGCGTGGTTATCCTGCCTACTCGCGCTACTTCCGCGTTTGGGTTTACCATCCACGCTACAGGGCTAACTGCTAAGTCTTCTGCTTCATCTCCGGTTAGTCCGTGACAGACAAGTAGGATCTGAGCCACAAGAGGGCAGTTCCCTTAATTCCAACTACCTTTTCTAATCTGTGAAGGAGAATATTATGATCAATGGTGTCAAAAGCTGCACTGAGGTCCAGTAACACAAGTATAGTGACGCAACCCTGATCAGAGGCCCATAGGAGGTCGTTTACTACTTTAACAAGTGCTGTCTCTGTGCTGTGATGAGGCCTAAATCCTGACTGATACAGTTCATTTATGCTATTTCTGTGTAGATGTGAACATAGCTGCTGTGATACTACCTTTTCCAAAATCTTGGAGATAAACGGAAGGTTTGATATCGGCCTGTAATTAGAAAGCAGACAGGGGTCAAGGTCAGGTTTCTTGATTAGCGGTTTAATAACGGCTAATTTAAAGGATTTGGGGACATACCCACTACTGAGTGAACAGTTAATTACTTTCAACAGGGGTTCTATTATTGCTGGTACTATCTGCTTGAGAAAATGTGTCGGTATAGGATCTAATATACAGGTTGACGATTTTGAAGAAGAGATGAGTGAAATTAGTTCCCTCGCTTCAAGGGGAGTAAAGTGTTCTAAGTTCTGATGTGATGTGGTTAGATCATCTGAATTATTTAAATTGTCTGGTTTCAAAGCCTGAATTTTTTGCCTAATATTTATGATTTTATTATTGAAAATGTTCATGAAATCCTCACTACTGCATGATGATGTTGTGGAGATTTCTGCAGTGGTCTTGTTTTTAGTTAATTTAGCTACGGTATTAAATAAAAATCTCGGGTTGTTTTTGTTATTTTCTATTAGAGTGGAGAGATACATTGATCTAGCATCACTGAGAGCTTTTTTATAGTTCAGGATGCTCTCCTTCCAAGCTATTTTGAATACTGTCAATTTAGTTTGGCGCCATTTACGTTCAAATTTGCGAGCGGTTTGTTTTAAAGCACGTGTGTGGTCATTATACCAAGGAGCGAGTTGTCTATTCCCATCCACACAGGCTTGGTCTGTCATTTGTCATTTTGAAACTGTATAAAGGCGTGTGAGATGTCAGGCATCACGTGTTTTCTGAAGTCTATCCCAAGGTACTCAGGGCACATTGCAGTGGACACGCTGGATGAAGTGCCAACCCATTTCAAGGCACAAGCATAATTATGCTCACACACCAAATTATACACTACTGGCAAATTGAAAATGCCTATCAGTTTACAACACATCACCTAGAACTGACCACAAGGACAACATGCAAACTTCATGCCATAGAATAAACTGTAAGATTCAAACCCCTGACCCTGGAGGTGTTCGGCCACAGCGCTACTCGCTGCCACTGTGCTGCCACTGTGCCGACTACAGATGCCATCATGTAAATGTCATATGAGTGACATCTAAGATGGTCCATATCTGTTCCATACAGACTGTCTATTTTAGTCCTAGAAGGATCGTTACCTGGTCCATTAGGTGGAATTCTTTGGAGATCTGATCGCTTGAGTATAAATGGTGGAAAACACATATGCAGTTTTTTTTATCATGTTCAGTACAGTATAGTCTAGAGGATTGTGTTGTGTTTTTTGTTGTTGTTTGTTTGAACTATTTAATAATAAAATAATAATATTTAAAAAAAAATAATAATAATAATAATAATAATAATAATAATAATAATACAGTGAAACCTTGGATTACGAACATAATTTGTTCTGGAAGCGGGCTTGTATTTTAAAACAACTGTAAACCAAAATCGTATTTTCCCATAAGAAATAATGGAAAATTTTATTATTTCTTCCAACGCCCAAAAAATAAATACATAAAAATGGTTATAAAAATATATAGTAAAAATAAAACAAAATAACCAGAACTTTACCTTCAAAAAAAGAAAAAAATTAATCCAAAAATATGAATAGATATGAATAGACAAGTGTTTCCGGTTGTGAGCGCAGTTGCTGTGTGTGTGTGTGTGTGTGTGTGTGTATGTGCGTGTGTGTGTGTGTGTGTGTGTGTGTGTGTGTGTGTGTGTGTGTGTGTGTGAAAGCGACAGGAGGAAGGGTGTGTGTGAAGAGACACGGTGTCCAATGACTCACAAAGCGGAGGGTAATACAGAAAGAGAAAACGGATAATAAACAGTACACGCACACTGTACACACATACACAAACCCAAATTTGTGTTAAATATTTACACTGTTTTACACGCACACACACATGGTCACAGTGTTAACATAGTAAACAGTACATGCGTGCACGGATGTTGATTATACCAGTAAGGGTATAGAAAAACCATTGGCTCAGTTGTGATCACGTGACACTCAGTGTCAAAACATGAAGCGCATGCGTGCTACATGATACTCGGTACTTGTAAACCAAGACCTCCTCGTTTTCCAAGTCAAAATTTATTAAAAATCTTTGCTCGTCTTGCGGAACAATCGCAACCCGTTAAACAACATAAAACACCATTCATACTCATTTCCCAATTGTCCAAGTAATAACGTGTTTAATTAATATGCGCAATAAAGTTGAAAATAGTTAAAAAGTAAACTAAAATGTAGAATCTATAAATATTCAGTAATCGTTCAGGTGTGATTTGGTGGTTAATTTGGCTGGGAGAGGACCGATCGCAGTCCACCATCCCGTGAGACATGTGGGTCAGATGAATGTGCTAAAGGTGGGCCGGAACTGGACCATAATCATTTTGTTACCTGTGATTAGACAATGTACTTTAGGTTTTCTGTTATTAGAGAGGCAAGAGTTTACAAGAACACAACACAGACACAGAGTGCTTTCTTTATTTTCTTAATGCATTTTAATATCTTAAATATCTTGCAGTTTGCTCAGTGTCCATTATTTTATTTAATCACTTAAATTAATCAGCAATAACACTGAAAGGAATCTCAGTCTCTTTGCATTTTAGTTATTTAATTCTTTCTCCTGGGGTCTTTTTTAGTACACACGCTACGTGATGTATAATCTGTAACACTGAAAAACACACACAGATAAATACACATTAACAGTCTTATAAAAAAAAAATTAAGGAGTAAAATGAGTTAACCTTTAAGTTAACTTTATTATCAGACAATAAAAAGAATAATACATGTTATTAACATTTTAAATAATATACTCACATAAAACCTTGTTGTGAACAACGCGAGTCTGTCCTTTCGACCTTCAGCACATCGATATCAATATCTTCAGTGTAGAATTTAAAACAGCATGGGCCGTGATTCATAGCACGTGCTGCTTAGGACAAATAAATAAGATCTGATCAATTACAAGTTATTTAATAAGTTTATTACAGCTTCAGTAAAAAGCAAATACAAAATACACTCTTTCATTTTATGAACACATTGGAGATTATACATATTTTTCTATGCATTTTTGCATCCAGTCCTGCTACTACTAATATGAGAAACATAATGTTTATAAAGAGAATTACATTTTATTACTTATAATCATTACTTTTTGAATAGCAATAAATTATCAATTCATTATGTGTTAATATTAATATTCGTTTTAATATTCCTATATAGATGCAAATATAAAGTTGTTTGTGTTCATATGAAATATTAAAGAAGAAAATGTATTTGAATTAATATAAACATATTTGCATTCATATTCATTATTTAAAATATACCATATTTATGATAACACATGTTGTTAAACTCACAATATACTGTTGTGAATACAATAGATTCTTTAGGAATTGGGAGTGTCTAAAATATGCTGAACATGGGGTTAAATATTTACAATGCTGTTGCTCATGATTAACAATAAATACAGTACTCACGCATGGCATCCACGGAGAGCGCCACGATCAGGACGAAGCCCAGGGACAGAAACACCGCACGAGTCATCGTCATGTCTTCAGCAGATGGGTAAAGATCTGGTCTCTTCTTAACCTGTGATCAAAATTGCTGTGGTCAAGTTTTACTGGCTTAATATATGCAAAGGGTTACTTAAATGGTTTGCCCACCCACGATTCACACATATCTACACACCTCCTCCGCCTAACACTTCCTCCTCTTAGTGGAAACTCATCACAAAATCTGCTGAAGAACTCTAATTATGATTTATTGTAAAGTTGCTAGAATAAACTTGCTAGTCTAGTAGATGTTGCAAGATTAAGATACAGGATAAGAATTAACAAAGTAAAAATGTAATTAAATTATTAAGGCCAATTAAACACACACACACACACACAAAACAAGAACATGACTCGTACATCCATTCTTTGTAATGTCCAGGTCAAGTTTATATAATGTACTGTAGTGTAAGACCAGGAAGTGATGAGGAAATGTGATGACAGAAGTCACAAGACAGTGCTAGTGAGCAGGGGAAATTTCTTGAGTCATCAGTATCTTCGTATCCCCCTCAATCTCAGTGCCTAACCCCCTCAACACACACACTATACAAATCCCAGCCCACCCACCCTGTGACCCTGTGACCAGATTCTACCACTGAGTCTGACAGCAGGCTGGTCTGGATGTTAATGATTGAAGTCTGAATTATACAAAATCTTAAAGATTAATGATGTCTTTAGTTGTGACCTAAGACATTCAGATTCTCTGAATTGGACCTTAAAGTCTGTAGGCGAGGTTTTTACTCCTGTGATGAAACAGTAACTTTCAAAGGTTATGCAAGAAACATGACTGTTTTGTCTTGGAATCTTGAAATAAATCTTGAAAAAAATCTATGATTTCATTCATCTTTCATTACAGCACACTTGTGTCCTCATGCTCCCCGAACCATCCTTGCACAATCTGAGCAGAATCTGAGTAATCTGAGTCTCCATTTATTCATATACAGTACAGAGCAAAAGTTTGGACACACCTTCTCATTCAAAGAGGTTGAATTTGTATTATGGCAAGAAAAAAGCAGCTAAATGAAGAAAAGCGAGCGGCCATCATTACTTTAAGAAATGAAGGTCAGTCAGCCGGAAAAATTGGGAAAACTTTGAAAGTGTCCCCGAGTGCAGTCACAAAAAGCATCAAGCGCTACAAAGAAACCGGCTGACATGCGGACCGGCCCAGGAAAGGAAGACCGAGAGTCGCCTCTGCTGCGGAGGAGAAGTTCATCCGAGTCACCAGCCTCAGAAATGGCAGGTTAACAGCAGCTCAGATCAGAGAGCAGGTCAATGGCACACAGAGTTCTAGCAGCAGACACGTCTCTAGAACAACTGTTAAGAGGAGACTGTGTGAATCAGGGTGTCCAAACTTTTGCTCTGTACTGTATCTTCATATATTTAAACTCCATAGATGTGATGTGCTGGTGATCCAGTACACTCAGGTGGTCATGAGACTTCATTTTACATATACATATCATCGCTATGAGTCTCGACCTGAGTGACTGAAGCGACCCCAGATCATAAGACTGTCTCCAGAGGCTCGTACAGAAGTTCATTCCACCACCTCGGTGAACGGACAGTAAACAGTCTAGCCGCATGTCTCTGTCGATCCCTGAGAGACGGAGGGACCAGTCGAGGAACGCCAGAGAATCAGAGAGAACGTGGTGCGGTTGAGGTGTGATTAGAGTAGATACTGAAGGTTGAAGTAAGTAGATTAGCTCTGTAGACAAGCATTAGTGTTGAATTTGATGCGGCAGCTACAGGAGGTGATGTGCGAGAATTTGGAAAGGTTTCATACAATACGTGCAGCTGCATTCTGGATCAACTGCAGAGGACAAATGGTGGACGGAGACAGACCTGCTAGGAGTGAGTTGCAGGACTGAACAAACACCTGGCTTGTGTGGAAATAAAGGGATGAATTCCTTTGACATTGTAATGAAGAAATCAACAAGATTGAGTGTAGAAGGAGTAAACATACAGCGTCAGAGTAAAAGAAGAATGAGCAGCGAACTTAACAGCGTTGTGTTCAGAACATAACAACCATCCTTCTAGTCAGATGTTCAGGAGCTTTGATTCACGTATGCATGGAGTATGGGAGCTATTTACAAATGCATCCCAGAGAGGAGATGCGAAGGAGTGGCTGAGCCAATCGATGCACCGCCCCATAGTTTTACAATTAAATTCGATTTTATTCATTTAATATAGAAAAAACATAGAGAACATCAAAACAACTGTCTGGTAAAGCAGTGCATAACATTATACTCACTGACCAATGGCAGGATACTTTTCCTTGGGATCAACACAGGAGATAAAATTCTTTTATTGAAATTGAATTATTAGAGTAACAAAAGCAAAAGATCTAAAACATACAATCCAGCATACAGTTTCAGTGTCGCAATCCAGTTGTGGACGCGTCCCGTTTATACAATGAGAAAGACCACGTAGACAGTAAACTCTTCACTACTTCCGTCTCACACTGCATGCAGCACCACTTCTATTTCTATTTCTAACTGTGACCTCTACTTCATATGTCCGTGCAAAAACAAGCATTTTGTGATGGCTGCATTGAGCATGTCATTTCTTCTGTCTCTCTCTCTCTCTCTCTGCACCTGTTCTGTGAGCGAGCAGAGAACTTTATTTTCATGGCGCTAGTTTCAGTCCAGCGTTTCTTCGGCACACAGAGACGTTTCTTTTTTCCCTTTTTTCTCTGCTCTCTCAGACCTTTTCTTCTGGTTAACAATAGCTCCTGAGATAACAATGCAGAGATAAACTTACTTTAGACAAATCAAAAACCTTTAGACATGACATTAAACCAGATGACAGCATAATTTGTCATCCAGGACATCTTTCTGAAATGTTACTTTCAGCATGTAGAATTAATAAGAATAATAATAAGACGGTCTGCTTACTCTGCCATGTGTCATGATCAGCTATTAGGATCCTGGATGCATTTCTCTTATGCTAGGAATAGGTTTTTTCTTTTGGGTTTCTATGACCGCTGCCCCTTTCAGCTGTGACAGCGCAGTTAGGTTTAAATACCCTTTCTACTAGGAACGACTACTGGGGTCATGTCCTCTATGGTTTTGTCTAAGGTTGTGGTTAATTCATTTCGACTTGTGTCATCTTATCAGCTGCCACATCTCACTTAACCCTGCCTGAGACTTTTTTTTTTAATCACCACCATTTTTTTTTTTTGCCATGGCCGTCAACATTTTTACCTGGTCAAATCATTGTTTGGACTTTATTTTTGGACTACTTTTGGTAGGTCTGAACCAAGATGCATCTTCATAATACTGTACAGCCTGACGCATGTTTTTAACCCATGCACAATTTGCAGCCACAGAGGACAATGGCACTGTTGCTGGAGGTTTTATATCAGCGATAGTGTCATTATGGGTTGGAACCCAAATTATTGCTGTCTGATATAAGACCATTATTTGGTGCACAAAGAACTGATATCTTATCTGACCTAACCATAATCTTCTCAGTGCTCCTATTCCTAACTCTTTAAGTCTCAATTACATTTGATCAAAGGAATATTTTTAGTTTGTTCTATACTTTGTTTTGTACTATAACTTGCAACTCCATTCCCTGTCAGTTGAAGCTATTGTTCACCCAATTGTTGTTATAAAATCTTTCGCTGTTATTTTTAGCGAAATGTCCGCTCCTTGTGTAATATAACTGTTTGTTGCTTTTCTTCACAATGCATTGGTGATGAGTCTTTAATCTTTTTTAATATACCGTAACCACCAGATATACATAAGTGTCATTTTTTCTCTTTTCTGCATTGATCATGGTGAGAACTGTAACTGATATGCTCATAGGCTTAAAATCATCCACTTGTGTTGATGTTAAAAGTGATAGCTCACATAATACCCTCGTCGTCCAGAAGGGTTTTCTTCGGGTTGATCTGTCCTCAACATTCTCTCAGCACTTTTTTAACAATCTTGGAGGACAAATCTCTTCTTGGTTTTATTAAACCAATCCATACTGTTATGTTCTAAACCTGTGTGGTTACAATGGGGGTTGGTATGAAGTTTTTTTGTCTTTGTCTTTCATGCATTTGTGAAATGTGTGAATGCTCACGTGTGGACATTCCATTAAGTTCCATTCCTTTTGTTCTGTAATTCTGCAGACACAATATTACATCTCTGAGGAATATCCTAAGCTCTCTTTGTTTCTTTCCAAATTGCTTTAAAAATATTTATGTCCCACTTTTATAACCTTTTATAACTTCCTGAACTTCAGTCACTTTTCCCTCAACCTCAACATGACCATGATGATGGATCTTTCTCTTTCTAAGCTCTGTATGTTTTTTGCACTCATGCCACACCACGTCTTTAATGCTTTCTAATATTTGTAGTTCCAGAGTAAACGTTACGCCGGCTATGGTAAGGAGAGACGTCGTAGCAATTATAACAGTTATAGTCATGAGGCTCTTTGCTTTCTGATAGTACTTATCTTTTTCCTGTTCATGTCTTCTTTCTTTTTTGTGTGGTTATTTATTGAGCATAAAATAAAAAATCTAATTTAAATGTTATTTATCACATCCACAGCCATGCACAGTATTATTTTACAATCGCCTTATATAAGCTTCTCTGTAGGAACGAATCACACTAGCGAATAGTAGAGATGAAATAAAAATATGAAATAAAATAAAATTATACAAATAGAGAAACATTTAAGTTGAAAAATATACAATATGTATAAAGTTGTTCATAAAATGGAATTGAAATAGATGTGTATGTGGGTTATAGATTCTACAGGTTAAATTTCAGTGCTGTTAGTCATCATTTGTGTGAAAATAAGCAACGTACAAACAGGACAAAATGTGCAGCGTCCCAGGAGGTGTGCAGCAAGTATATGCAAATGTGCGTAAGTGTGCAAAGTGATGAGTTACATTCCGACTTGGTGTCTTTACTGTGTGAAGGAACAAACGAAAACAGATCAGATTGTTTACTCCTGGAGTAGGCGGTGTTCTGCTTGAAAGTATTGCTTTTTTTCTTGTTGTGCTGAGTAGAATTGGACCTGCAAACTCTATGCTGACCTCTTGACCTTGGACACCTAAAGGCAGTTTAATTTCATCAAAATACTTAGAAGACATTGCTCTTCTACACGTCTTTATTTGGAGATACCGCATGCACTCTTCTGACAAATGTGGCAACTTGTCTGTTTCCTCTGGCGGCTGTTGTGGTTTGGTTCATGTGCTTGACCTGGTGCAACACATGCAGATGTGCACTCGCTATCAGCTCAGCTATTTCCTCTAGCAGAGGAAGTGCCTTTGATATGCACAATTCATTCTGCTTTCAAACACATACGTACAGTAGCTGCTCACTGTAGCTGTCACAGATATATTCAGAATCTGTTATTAGAATTAATTTGCTTTTGCTCTGACCTCAATAAGATAATTGAGGACAATTTACATTTCAGCTATTTGATTTGTTTCTTCACAATCTGCTCATTTTCTAACTGTTTACTTGCCATCCTTTATTCAATGCCCAACGCATCCTATCTTGGTTCTGTGACCCATCTGTGTTGGTTATATACCTACTATCTATGTTAGAAGGAATCACTGTCTTTCTTTCTTTCCCTGGCCCTCAGATTATCCACAAAGTCAAACTGATTACCAATTAACATTCTTCATTCATCCCATCGGTATTGGTGCATTCTAGGAAAATGTCAGGGGCGGGGTGACTTAACTGGAGTGAACCCAAAAGCAGACAAATGATGCTTGAATTATGTTGAAATTCTTTTACTGGAAATATGGAGGCTTGAATGTGTAGGCACAGTGGGAGCAGAGGAGAGAAGCAGCATGTGTGTGCTTGGTGACTGAGAGAGTGGGGAAACCTTTAGTGACGATGGAGGAGGCGGGGCTATGACACGCGGGAATCTCCACTAACCCGGAAGTTGATTGCGAGTACTCCTCTCGGCTCTTTGCTAGCGAATTTTCGCTGCTAACCAGCGTAGCTCGCGGTGATTGGATGGTTGAATGTAGTGACCGATCTTCTCAGGGAAAACGGAGGTCGGCGCGCGGCGCAAACTCTCTCCCTGATGTCCGCGAACACGGAAGTGCTCGAACACGGAAGTGCGCGCGCCGTAGAAGCAGCAACGGGCTAGAAGAATCGTCTTTTCCAGGAGAGGGTCAGAATCCGGTGATCCAGCAGTGAGGGCGAACTAATCCAAATCGTGAGTACAAATCCAAATCCTGAGAGCAAGCGAGGTCATCCATGTTAATCAGTCCTATAATGATAGAAGTACCAGAGGGCGTAGGCGAGAGAGAAATCCGGAAAACAGGCAGGGTCGAAAACACAGGCTAGGATATCCAATGACTATTTTACACAGAGAAAACACGAGGCACACGAGTGAGATACTGCGGCAAGAGTGGATCTCTTAGTGTGCTTATAAGCTGGAGAGATAATTGGCTGATCAGGTTCAGGTGTGCCAGAATGACAGAGGTGTGCGTGGGGAGAAAGATCAGGAGTGGAGCCTCAGTGTCTGGAAGTGCTCGGTTGATCAGGCTGACTCGTGACAGAAAATCCACAAAATCTCTCTCTTTATCCACTTCCTTTATTCATGTGATCTGTGCTGATCTGGCAGACGCGCACGAGATAGAATTTCTGATTTCTCTCTCGCTCTCTGGATCAGGAAGTTTTAGCTTCCGCTTCGCAAGCACGCTCCAGCGCTTCTTGCGAAGGAGCGGAAGAATCCTCCTCTCTCGCTTCCATGGAAGTAGCCTCCTCACAATGCTCCTCCAGTGCTGACAGAGCTTATGAGGAATTATTAGAGGTTATAATGCGTGCGGTCGAGCGATTGCATATCGACTGGCCGCAGAAGTAAGATTCCCCCAAGCGTTCGAGATTGGACGACAGGTTTCTGTCGGGTGGCCGGGGGGAGGAGCCTCAACGTCTCTCTCTCCCCTGCTTTGGTGATCTCCATGATGAATTAACTCTTTCATGGAGCAGGCCGTATTCATAGCGTGTTGTTGTACCATCGACTTCGATTTATTCGAGTATCGTTGATGTGAAAGCACGTGGTTATACGTTGATGCCCCAGATAGAAGAGACGCTTGCGGGCTATCTCTCTCCTGGGACATCATCTTCCCTGAAAAAGCCTACCCTTCCCTCCAAACTGTGTAGATTGACATCTGCTTTGGTGGGGAAGGCTTTTCAGGCAGCAGGTCAGTCTGGCGCTTTACTGCACACCATGGCGGTTTTGCAGGCTTACCAGGCTGACCTACTGAAGGACCTGAGCACCGGCGGGGTTATTGATGACAAGGCGTTTGCAGAGCTGCGCCGAGCCACAGACCTGACTCGGGTTGCTTGGCTGTAACCCTGTTCCCACAGGCATCTGTGGCTGAACCTCACGGGCATCAAGGATAAGGATCGTGCTGTCCTCCTTGATGCCCCCGCCTCGCTTTCCGGCCTCTTTGGTGACGCTGTTAAATCTGTCGCCACTAGGTTTCGGGAGGCGAAGCTATATGAACAGACCTTTGGGAGGTTCCTTCCCCGCTGTGCTCAAGAACCGGGACCGCCGGCCACCCGGCCCCGGCCAGCTCTGGCCCCTATCAGGCGTGAGGTCCAGAAGGAGAGCGTGACCAGCCGCACACCCCCTCGTAAGGACTCGGGTGGCGCTCGCCGCCCTTCTCAGAAATCTGCCTCAAAAAGACTAGATCTGAGGAGCTTCCTCTCTTCCAAGAAGAAGCCCTGATATTCGTGCGCCTGGGGCCGTGGGGGTGTTCCTCCCCAGGGAGGGGCGCCTCTATTTTCACCACAAAACAGGGCCTCCTCCCTGGCACTCCCTGGAGGCCGGTGTTCAATCCCCGCCACCACTGGTGCCAGTCTCCAACGAAGAGTTGGGTGTTCGGGTATCTCCTGCCATACTTCAGGATACCTAACACCTAACACCCCCCCATCCAGCCGAAGTGTCAAAGCCCATGCCCTTTCGGAGAAGCTGGCAGCGTGGGAACTACTGCCAGGCATATCTCCTTGGGTACAAAAGACTGTAGGCACAGGCTACAGGATTCAGTTTGCACATCGTCCTTGGCAATTCAACGGCGTGGTCTCCACTTCCGTGAAATCGGACCGAGCACATCTGCTGGCCAAGGAGTTAAAGACTCTGCTGGGCAAAGGGGCCATAGAACATGTTCCCCTTCCAGACAGAGAGTCGGGCTACTACAGTCGTTACTTTTTGGTGCCCAAGAGAGGGGTGGGGGGGGGGTTTGCGTCCGATCTTGGATCTTCGCAGCTTGAACCGCTATCTCAGGAAATCCAGATTCAAAATGTTGACTGTCAAAATTATTGTTTCTCAAATTCAACTAGAGGATTGGTTTGTGACAATCGATCTCAAGGACACATATTTCCATATAGAAATATTGCCACAGCACAGGAAGTTCCTGAGGTTCGCTTTTGGGGGCAAAGCTTACCAGTATCGGGTCCTTCCATTTGGCCTAGCTCCTTTGGCCTAGTCACCCCTCACATATATAGAAAATGCATGGATGCAGCTCTGGCTCCTTTACGACTCCAGGGCATCCATATTTTGAATTACATAGATGACTGGCTGATTCTGGCCCAGTCTCAGGAGCTAGCGCTTCAACATCGGGATGTTGTCCTAGCCCATCTTCATTCTTTAGAATTGAGACTCAACGCCACAAAAAGCGTTCTCCTTCCTGTTCAGACGACAACATATTTGGGTGTCACATGGGATTCGGTCACAATGCGGCACATTTGTCTCCTGCTCGTGTCGAATCCATTCTCAACACCCTGAAGGAAATCAAGCTAGGCCAGAAGGTCACTGTTCATCACTTTCAGAAATCTTTAGGCCTCATGGTGGCTGCGTCCACGGTGATACATTTGGGTCTTCTCCACATGAGAGCGTTTCAGCTGTGGCTAAGAGCCAGGGGGTTTCATTCAAGGGCCAACCAGAGGCTAATAAGGGTTACGCGCCGGGGGCTTCATACCCTTTCTATGTGGTTCAGACCCCGGTTTGTGGTTCGGACTTTGGGTCCCACTCTAGGTCCATCTTGTCATCGCAAGATGCTAACGACAGACGCTTCCCTTACGGGCTGGGGTGCGGTCTTGGATGGCCGTCCAGCACAAGGGAACTGGAGATGTCATCTTCTCGCATGGCACATCAATTGCCTCGAAATGATGGCTCTGTTTCTGGCCCTGAAACACTTCCACCAGCAGTTGAGAGGCTACCATGTCCTAGTGCGGGTGGACAGCACTGCGGTAGTCTCGTACATAAATCGCCAGGGTGGACTGCGCTCGCGCCGCTTGAACAAGCTAGCGCACCAGGTTCTGCTTTGGGCACAGGACAGGTTCCTGTCCCTCAGGGCGATTTACATTCCAGGGCATATGAATGTAGGAGCAGACTTGCTATCCAGACAAGCTGTGAAACATGGGGAATGGAAGCTCCACCCCGAAGTAGTCAGTCAAATCTGGGAAAGATTTTACATAGCAGAGGTGGACCTCTTTTGCCCCCTTTACTACTCTCTGACTCCTCCAGCTCCCCTGGGTCTGGATGCAATGGCCCACACGTGGCCCAGGTTATGCCTTTATGCGTTCCCACCTATAGTTCTGCTCCCAGGAGTCCTGGCGAGGGTCCGTCAATAGGGGTTGCGCCTCTTATTGATAGCGCCCCATTGGCCGACCAGAGTGTGGTTCTCGGATCTAATATCTCTCCTCGACGGCTCACCTTGGGTGATTCCAGTGAGGAGGGATCGTCTTTCTCAAGTGCAGGGGACAATACTTCATCCCCGGCCCGAGCTCTGGAACCTTCACGTTTGGCCCCTGAATGGGACCAACTAAGACATGCTGGGCTTTCAGCCAGCGTAATTGAAACTATTTTAAGTGCCAGGGCTCCCTCCACTAGAAGAACTTATGCCCTCAAATGGAGTGTATTTGAACATTGGTGCATGGCAAGACATATAGACCCAGTTCACTGCCAGATTGTTTCAATGCTGGAGTTTCTGCAAGAAAAGTTGTCCTCGGGCTTATGCCCTAGTATGCTCAGAACTACGTAGCTGCTATTTCGGCTTGTCACGCTTTGAATTATGGGGTTTCTGTGGGCAAGCACCATTTGGTTGCCCGTTTTATTCAGTTTAGTGAAGCTAAACGGTTGAAGCCGCCCACTAGAGCGACGGACCCTTCATGGGACTTAACTATCGTCCTCGAAGGCCTGGCCGACAACCCTTTCGAACTACTAGAGTCAGCGCCTGTCAGGCTTCTGTCTCTTAAGATGGTTTTTCTTATGGCTATTACTTCTTTGAAGAGGATTGCCAGTGGCGTAAGTCAGAGCAGCTCTTTATTTTCCATGGGAGTTGCGGGTTTGACATGCACAGGCTTCACAACCGGGCAACAAAGAGATGTTCCCATAGCGTTTCACGCAGCATCTCGTTCCCGCTTTTTAATAGGGAACAGAGTTACAGTCAAGTAACCCGATACGTTTCTTATCTTGGCAATATTTCTAAGGTGAAAGAAAGCTATCCTGGTAATATTATCTACATGTCCTTCAAACAAAAGGCTGGAATCTATAATCACACCAAGGTCTTTTACTGTTGCATTTGATGGAACAGAAAGGCCATCTAAAGTTACAGTGTGATCAAAAAGCTTACTTCTAGCTACTTGTGGTCCTATGACCAGAACTTCTGTCTTATCAGGATTAAGCAGAAGAAAATTAATTAACATCCAATCTCTTGTCCTGCACACACTGCTCAATTTTAGCAAACTGTTTTTTCTCATCTGGTTTTGCTGAGACATATAATTATGTGTCATCAGCATAACAATGAAAACTAATACCATGTTTACGAATTATGTTGCCCAGAGTAAGCATGTAAAGGGAAAAAAGCAGTGGCCCCAATTAATTGGCAAAAGGCCTTCCAGAACTGAGAGGTGAATTGTGGACCCCGGTCTGAAACGATGTCTTTTGGGAGACCATGGAGCTTGAAGACATGGTCGATCATGAGTTCTGCAGTTTCTTTGGCAGATGGGAGCTTTGACAGTGGGATGAAGTGACCGGCCTTGGAGAAACAGTCTACAACTGTCATGATGCAGGTGTGGCTGTTGGAGGAGGGTAACCCTGTGACGAAGTCCAGAGTGATATCGGACCACAGACGGTGTGGAAGGGGTAAGGGTCGGAGAAGGCCTGCTTTCACATGCAGCAATGAAGCTGGAGACGTCCTCCTTCAAGGTTGGCCACCAAAAATGTTGCTGAACCTGGGTCATAGTACGGGCTGTGCCAGGGTGACAAGACAATCTGGGAACTGTGTGCCCATTCAAGGACCTGAGGGCGTAGAACATTACTGGGACCAGGTTCATGGGAGAGGGCTTGCTGTACCTTAGTCTCTATATCCAGTTTGGCTGCGGTGACCAGGCAGGAAGGTGGGGTGATGGTGTCATTGGTGGAGATGTTGTGAGTGGGTGAAAATTGTCTAGAGAGAGCATCTGGTTTGGAGCTTTTTGATCCCAGGCAGTATGAGAGGGTGAAGTTGAATCTTGTGAAAAAGAGTAACCACCGAGCTTGACGAGAGTTGAGCCTCTTGGCGCTCCTGAGATATTCCAAGTTCTTGTGGTCAGTCCAGACCAGGAATGGAACCTCCGTCCCCTCGTACCAGTGTCTCCACAACTCTAGGGAAAGCTTAATGGCTAAAAGTTCTCGGTCACCGATGCCATGGTACATTTCAGCGGGAGTTAGGTGGTGAGAAAAGAAGGAGCATGGGTGCAGTTTGTTATCATGCATAGATTTCTGAGACAGAATGCCTCCTACCCCCATACTGGAAGTGTCGACCTCAACGATAAATTGTTGTGATGGGTCAGAGATGGTGAGGATAGGGGCGGACATGAATCGTTTTCTGAGTTCAGTGAAGGCTCTTTCGGCTTGAACTGGGTCTTGGATGAGGTCAGGGCTGTGAGTGGAGCAGCGATGGAGCTGTAGTCCCGGATGAAACGGCGATAGAAATTTGCGAAGCCCAAGAATCTTTGAACCTGCTGCCGTGATCTCCTTCATAGGTAGGGGGGGGGGGGGCAGGGAGACATGGTTCACATTGTAAGTGGGGATCCCTGTTTGACGTTGAAGAGAGCTGGAGCCGCTCCTGCTGGTGAACTCCAAGAACTGCACCTTGACTCTTCAACACCGATTTCATGTGTTCAACATCTGCTGGATCCATTTTGTTTGGCTGGATTATTCTGTCACGAGGCGAGGTGAAACAAGGTGAATCCAAGTGCAGATGACTAGCAGAAACGTTAAACTGAGACGAGGTCGGAAAACGAACTAAACACTTTAGTTTCAAAACACTTACCACTGAGCTCTATAGAGATTTACTTGGTGGAATTTTAAGGTGACGGTTACTGTTACTTATGTACTCACGATTACTTAAAATATCAAAAGGTTCTGAATACTCAAAAAGGTCTATTAATTTGACCTAATTGCAATTATTTATGTTAACAGTACTCAGTGTGTTTAATTACTTTGATCGCTTGGCAAATTATTTTTTGCCAAGCCAACTCTCTTTCTTTAGCTGATGCAGCCGTATTGCTTTTTTTTTCATTATTATTGGCTTGAATTCTTCATATGCTGCATTTAAACCTCCAACTCCGCCTCTGTGAAGTATGCCGGTCTCTTTTTTTCACTTTGATTTTCCATTTTAACTCGTGAAATCGGCGATCCATTGAAAATGTCTTTATGTAGCACCGTGCACGTACATTAACTCTGGGTAACCAGTAGGAGGTTGATTAAACTTACTCTTCTTAGGGGTTTTGGAACCGACATAGTTATGGTATGCGGGTTTGGGGTAAATCAACCCGGACCGTGTGGAAGGTCAGGTAGATGCCGATTTGGGGAAACAGTCAGAAAACCTGGAGTGGAGTCTGGAGCGGCGCGTGACCAGGATATGATACACACACGCAACCAAGCATTTATACAAAGCAGAATATTTTTTGCATTTTCATTCATTTGTTTTACTCAGTAGCGAATATGGTTTAAAATGTAGAGAATTATAATATTTCAAACAAAACATACTTAAGTAAAAGTAAAACTACAGATTTTAAAAACTACTTTAAAAAGTAGAAGTACACAAAAACACTACTCAATTACAGTAACGCGAGTAAATGTTATTCGCTACTTTCCACCTCTGGACACACATATGTTATCTGGTAATATATACACTGAGAGAGCTATTTACACATGAGTGCTCAAATGTAAAGCAAACACAATTATTAATTTATTGTGTATATTTAACTTCACTCACTGATGGGGGAATTGGCAGAATTGAGGAGTTTAAAATAAATTAACAAGACCGAGCAACCGTCTCTGCATTAAATGTATTCCGGCAAAACATAAAATAAATAGAAATAAAAAATTTTATGGTAATAAAATCAGACTTCATAATTAGTTTTGATACTTTGAGTGTAATTAATACATTTACTGAATATATTCACATTTTGTAAAATAATGAAACCTGTTTCCTTCCTGCACCGTTTATCTGCATCACAATGAACTGAAGCTCAGCGCGTCTACTTTCCTTGTTTTAATCTGTAATCTTTAAGTGAAATACATTTTGCGTATAGGCCTTAATAGTCCTTTTTATTTATGGACAGGTGTATTATGTTTGATCTGCATTACTGCGAGACGCAATGACTGATGGGAAAAGTTTCATTCTCTTTTCCGGTGAAGTGAAGACCTGTTGTTCAGTTGTTCCCTACACCGTTACAGCTCCATTTCACTCCCTGCGGTTTTAGAATCACACGTAGCATGGCTGAGCACCCTGTGAACTGTACTGTGCAGGTTACTTTGGGCCAATGGGAATGCACCCTGAGTATCATGAACGGCTTATAGGAGTGTGTGCATGGAGAGTGTATGTGTGTTTGGCGTGTGTCTCATATGTGACATTCATGTGAAATGCAATTCTTATGCACACAAAAAATAAACTACACAAAAAAAAATATATTATATTATGACTTGAATAAAGCGAACTCACATCGGAGCGCGCTGTCGTGTTGGAAAAGTTTATGTAGCGAGGAGCCTAAATATTTGTGTTTGTTGCATTTCTGTGCTATTCCAGCTATTATTTCCAGCCGTGGTCAAATAATGGATTAAATAATTATTCCATGCTGGACATAAACAGCAAAAAGCATGATGATTATTATTATAAAAAGCCCGAAGCACTTTGTGTGCATATAAGAATATTTACTTTAAAATACTGTTTTTTTTTTGTTCAGTCATGTCTCCTGACGGTGCTCAATGTCGACACATTTTTATGTTTTAACGAAGACATGTTGGCATATTCACGAATCAGTACAGTCATATAGTTAACACTATCAAATCTACTATCAGGAAATTTTATTTAATTTTTAAGACCATTTTAACCGAGTCATTGTCATGTCTTTCATTGTTTTGTCCCTGTGAAGACATTACAAAGAATATGGCATACTTTTTTATTATGAATTTAAAGCACGATTTAGGACATCTCATTTCATTATAATGAACATAACATGAAAAACATACACGCAAATTCATCATGAAAGATCTATTGTAAAAAAAAAAATGCTGCTGGAAAAAGCATGTGTTCTTAATAGCCACATCTGTACATGTCTCAGCAAAGCCAGATGAGAAAAATCAGTTTTCTAAAGTTAAGCAATCTGTGAAGGATATTAAACACTGGAAGAAATCTCATTTCCTTTTAGCTTAATCCTGACAAGGCAGAAGTACGGATAATAGGATCACATGGAGTCTCAGGTAGCCTGCTTGGAATACATGTGGTGACTGGGGACGGTTTGATTTCACCATGAAGACCGTCCTGTCCTAGGCTGATGCAGACAGCTGTTGCTCTAGTCTAGGACCAAAATTCCTACAGTTTTGTACCTGAGCCTCTGATAACAAAACCTGACTCCATATGAACTTAAACACGTCTCCTGTTCTACTGAACTTGCCGCCTCCTAACACACAGCATGAGTGCAGATCAATCCCTGCTCTCCGTTATCACCCAGATGAGGATGGCTTCCCTGGTGAGTCTGGTTCCTCTCAAGGTTTCTTCCTGTTACCATCTCAGGGAGTTTTTCCCTCAGCACCGTCGCCCTCGACTCGTTCATCAGGGACCATCTGATCATTCTGATTCACACACATTTTCTCACACTCATTTTCCTGCTTTTCACATGATTTTGTAAAGCTGCTTTGCAATAAGGACTATTATTAAAGGCGCTATATGAATGAAATTCTATTGAATGTAATTGATTTATTAGTAATTAACATCACTGCCTATTTAATGTTATAAAACAATAGGCAATTTTTATTGTTCATTGCAAACTTTTATTTATTCAGCATTCAGCATCAATAACATGTTTTACACCAACATGAGTGAGAAATGCATTAGATTAGAACAGGACTAGAATTAATAGAATAAAAGTTTAACAGTTTAATAGATATGATTATATGATTACATTTTCTTTTCTGTCTTATGAAAGGTGCAGAATCGACATTTCTTTTCTTTACTCCTTATTTTTCCTGGGGTCTTTGTGAGCACACACCAGAGAGCCATCTGATAAAGTGACACTAAAACACAAACAGAGACAAACACACAAGTGAGCAGAGATTTATTACACATCATTCAGGAGTGAATATCAATTACATAATTAATGTTAATGTTATTAACTGATAATAAACACTTTAAATGGGTTAAATGTCTAAACTCACAAAAAGCCATGCTTGTAACAGTGTGAATCTGTCTTTTCCACAGTCCGGACCTGATCAGGTGGAATAATGCCATGGACGAATTTGAAACAGCACTTGCCAACATCAATGATGAATGCTGATTAAGAGAAGCAAATGATTTCTTTCAGGTTAGACTGTAATTACAGCATGAAGCTACATTCAGACAACAAGAAGGAAAAAGCAGATATAAAATAGAAACTGTTTACATTTGTACAAAATAATTATTATTACTTTATGCTATATACACACACGCTCACACACTATGGTCTAATCTTCATGTCTGTGGACTGTGAGAGGAAACCAGACCCAGAGGAAACCCATCAAGTATGTGGAGAACAGTGGCAGCCGGCCAATACGGGGCGATGCAGGGGCGTCGCCCCCTTAAAGTTAGGCAGAGAAGAATGTGATGTGAGTCAGGACTTTATTTTATACTAGTAGTAATGATGCGCAATCACATGATAAATGCCTATTTACAGGCTAGAGTTAAAAGTTTAATTTTAATTTTGTTTGTGCCCCCCAAAAAAATGTTTTGCACCAGCCGCCACTGGTGGAGAACATGTAAACTCCACACACAAACCCAAAGCAGGACTCGAACCCTCCACCCTGGAGGTACAAGGCCACAGTACTAACCATTATCCTAATGTGCAGCCTAATGATTCATTCTTTCTTTATTCTTACTTTAATTAAAAAAGTGAAACTCATGTATATTCTATATTTATTACTTGTAAAGTTAATATAAAGTTAAACATGTCAAACCGTTTTGGTTTTGATGATTCTGGCTTACAGCTCATTAAAATCTATATCTCCAAGTATTAGACTACTGCCTAAATACATACAGTACATTCTGTATTGTTGGGTCGGATGTTTTCCATCAGCTCATAGAGTCTCTAAAGGATTCAGGTCAGGAGAGTTGGCTGGATTGGTTGAATTAACGTTTTGACAACATGCAGAAAGTTTTAGATGCCTTGTATAAATATGAAATTCATATCCGCCCGGGTGTGCTGATACATAACGGTACAAAAATATATATAATAAACTTACGTTGGACTTTAGAGGAGAACTCCGCGATAATGACGAAGCCCAAGAGAAAAAGCACGCAGCTTGCCTTCATGTTCCCAGCAGACGTGAAAAGATCCGCTCTCTTCTTTCTCTAAGATCTAAACTGTGGTTATAGTTTGTTGGCTCATTATATATGTATTTATCTATGTACAGATTTCTCCCCACCCCCTCCACATTTATACACCTACAAACCTTGCCAACTCACCACTTCCTCAGTTCAGTGGATAGCCACCAAAAAACTGCTAATGATGCGTAATTTGCCTTAATCGGAAATACCTTTAACTGAGCCATCCATCGCTGCACGGTTCACACACACATGTCTAGGTTATAAAACATCACATGAACAAATGGTGCAGAGGTCAAGGCATGTTCTTAATAAGTAATGAAGGCAGAGTGTAATCCAGGGAATACATCCAAAACACAGCAGATCAGAGCCAGACCTAACCCTCATGGGGCCCTAAACAAACATCTGCAAGGCCACGCCTACCTGTTCTGTACATCATGTTCTACTGACACACAGTAAGACCTGACAGCCCAGTGCTCCCAGTACAATCCTCCCTCTTATAAAACACTTTGTTAAAACCGTCATTGAATAAATAGACTAACAAGCTATCAACAAACAATATACAGATTTTTTTTTAGTCCGAATATTCCAAAAGCCTTTAAGAGAGTATATACGATATTTGATATGATGAGAATGATCAATTTTGTGTAAGCTGTTTATATGAACATAGTTGCTGTGCTTTTCAAGGTCATTGGAGATGACGTAATCTATAAGAAAGGACAGAGCAGACTCTTTCTGCTGAGGAGACGAAGGTCTTTTGGAGTGCAGGGAGCCCTACTGGAGACGTGTCTTGTCTCGGAGGAGGAGGAGGGTAGCTAATCTATCATCACTGCTGGAAAACGACTCTCATCCCCTGTATGAAACAGTTTCATCTCTGAGCAGCTCCTTCAGTGACAGACTGTTACATCCTCAGTGTCTGAAGGAGCGACATCGAAGGTCGTTTCTCCTTCTGCTATTAGACTGTACAATCAGAGCCGCTCCCGTGAACCAGATCACACTGTTGTATACTGTTACCATATCTACATTTTAAAACATAGTAACAATAATTGATCCTGTCCAGGGTGTACCCCGTCTAGTGCCTGAAGTCTCCTGGGAGAGGCTCCGCCCCCCGTGACCCTGAATCCTGGATTAAGCGATATAGTTGATGAGTGAGAGTGAGTGAGTGAGTTAATAATTGCAATATCTTAAAAAATAATAATAATATAATAATAATAATAATAATAATAATAATAATAATAATAATAATAATAATCGTATCTTACAATATCTTACACACTTGTGTGAGATAACATCATTTTAAATTGTGCAATATTATGGAGCAAGGGAGGAAGTGTGTGTGTGTGTTTGAGGAAATATTGGGTTGGAGCTAAATGCATAGAAAAGGGCACTGCACACACACTGTCATGGGTCTAGCTGGTTGTAGTGCTAGACCGGCTGATGGTGTTGCTGTGGGCATGAAGGTAGGCATGAAGGCAGAGGGGTGTGCAAACAGAAAGAGTCTTTTATTTAAACAAACAACTCAAAAACAGAACAAACAATCACAGACAATCACAAACAATCACAAACAATGCTCGACCCAGTTTCCCAGAACAAACTGCTATTTATAGAAGGTTTTAATGAGCCACCTCAGTTCAGGTGAGCCTCATCACCTGACTGAGGTGCCTTCTGGGAAACTGAGTCAACCAACAGGAACTACACAGAAAGACAGACAGACATGAACAGTGACCTCTAGTGGAGGTTCCTAACAGTACCCCCCCCCCTTAAAAGCGTTACCGGAGGTCCCCATTGTCTTGAGTCATTTCACCCGACTTATGACGCCGACGAGCTGGTTCCCCAAGCAGGATGGGAAGGCGGGTGGAACTGGAATGCCGCCGAAGCCAGGCGCCGGAGGCAGTCTCGGGTCTGCCCTTGACTCTTGGCAGCGGAGGCGGCAATGGCCCGTGCTCGGGGTGGTAGACTTGACGTCGAAGCCGGGTGGTGGATGTGGGACCTCATTGACGCTCTGGGATGGGAAGGGGGGGGAATCCCCCACTGAGGCACTGTATGACGGAGCCTCCCCGTGAGGCTCGGAGACGAAGGGGTGGAGCCTCCCCGTGAGGCTCGGAGACGAAGGGGTGGAGCCTCCCCGTGAGGCTCGGAGATGAAGGGGTGGAGCCTCCCCGTGAGTCTCGGAGACGAAGGGGTGGGGCCTCCCCGTGAGGCTCGGAGACGATGGTTTGGGGCCTCCCCATGAGGCTCGGAGACGGAGGTTTGGGGCCTCCCCGTGAGGCCCTGGAACGGAGGTTGGAGCCTCCCCGTGAGGCCCTGGAACGGAGGTTGGAGCCTCCCCGTGAGGCCCTGGAACGGAGGTTGGAGCCTCCCCGTGAGGCCCTGGAACGGAGGTTGGAGCCTCCCCATGAGGCCCGGAGACGGAGGTTGGGGCCTCCCCATGAGGCCCTGGAACTGGTGCTTTGCGGCCTCCCCGTGAGGCCCTGGAACTGGTGCTTTGCGGCCTCCCCGTGAGGCCCTGGAACTGGTGCTTTGCGGCCTCCACGTGAGGCCCTGGAACTGGTGCTTTGCGGCCTCCACGTGAGGCTTTGGACGAAGGTAGTGGGACTTTTCACAGTTCTGCTGTAGGACAAGCCGACTACCCTCAGCCTGCTTGCCCCAGCATTACGGTCCCAGCCCCCCCAAAAAAAAGTTCTCCCCCCTCTGCTATGCCTTGGTTTGCTCGAGCATTCTGTCATGGGTCTAGCTGGTTGTAGTGCTAGACCGGCTGATTGTGTTCCCGTGGGCATGAAGGTAGTCATGAAGGCAGAGGGGTGTGCAAACAGAAAGAGTCTTTTATTTAAACAAACAACTCAAAAACAAAACAAACAATCACAGACAATCACAAACAATCACAAACAATGCTCGACCCAGTTTCCCAGAACAAACTGCTATTTATAGAAGGTTTTAATGAGCCACCTCAGTTCAGGTGAGCCTCATCCAACTGAGGGAAACTGAGTCAACCAACAGGAACTACACAGAAAGACAGACAGACATGAACAGTGACCTCTAGTGGAGGTTCCTAACACACACACACACACACACACACGTCACCATCAACATCACCTTCTGACCAAATATTCATAATTTTCATAGCAGATAAAAATTCAAATTCAAATTTTATTTGTCACATACACAATCATACACAGTACGATATGCAGTGAAATGCTTAGGCAACTGCCCTGACCTTAGAACAAGAAAAAAAACAAAAAACAAAAAAAACAAGAATATCTATAAAGGAAATCAATATTTGAACAAAAGTAAATTTGAGAAAAATATATATAAGTAAAAATTGACTAAGAGGATAAAATAAAATATAAAATATAAAATGTATGTAAGTACAAATATACATTAAATGAAAATATAAGGAAATAAGAAAGTGAGAAGAACTGTACAAATAGAAAATATTGGAATGAAAAATTGTAACTGTACAAATAGAAAATAAAAAATATTGAAATGGAGTGAACATAAGGAACACACTGTGTGTGTGTGTGTGTGTGTGTGTGTGTGTGTGTGTGTGTGTGTGTGTGTGGTTTTAGTTACTATCTGCACAAGCAAATGTAGTTAAATAATTAGTTATTAACATTATTGTCATTTTTATATTTTTTTAATCTAGGCTCTGGTGAAGAGCTAGCCACTCAGAACAAGAAAAGACACACCGAGGGTGTCACAAGCTGGCGGTAATGGCTTGTGTTGATAGCCATTGGGCTGAAGTAAGGCGGGCATAGATGCAGAGGAGTTGTGTGAAACATAAAGTCCTTTTATTTGAACAAAACAGAATAAAAATAAACTTCAAACAAAGGATGTTGGCTTACGGATTGGAGCACGACACAACAACATTAACCAAATGACAGACAGACTCATATTTAACACAGACAGCAGGACTGACTAAACATGGAGATCTAGCCTACTAGCTGTTATGCACACTAGCTGCTAAGCTGGATGCTAGCTAATCAGACTAGTTGCTAACAGACTAGTAGCTAGAGGTCTAAGCGTAAACAGACTGGGTACACAGCAGACTCGGTAGGGGACAGACTAAAGAACTAGCAGGTTAGTGGCTAAACAGACTAAGATCTAAGCAGACGTGGAGACTAGACAAACTAGGAGACTACACAGACTAAGAACGAGGCAGGTTAGTATCACCATGTTAGTAGTAAAACAGACTAAGATCTAAACATTCAACAGTGGTACTTACACAGGGAGAACCAAACAGACTACAATACAAACTAATACATTTAACAAAGACAGCTCCACAAAACATATAACTTAACTAAAACAGAACAGAACAGAACCAAACCAAAGGAACAGAAAGGAAAGCCCAAGTGACAAGAATAATGCTCGACCCAGTTTCCCAGAACAAACAGTTATTTATAGAATGTCTAATTAACTACCTCGGTTCAGGTGAGACCTCATCACCTGACCGAGGTGCCTTCTGGGAAACTGAGTCTACAAACAAAAACTACAAACCTAAACATAGTGCCCTCTAGTGGTGAACCCGCACAGAGGGTTAGCACGGGCGCCTCTTTCTGCCAGGAATTGCGGAAACTGTCAAGTTTGGCTTTCCAACTTTTGATGTATGGCTGTCGAATAAAGGGTATTTTGTTTGGTGATGGGCGGGTAGTTAGTTAATGGGCTGATACTGTGGTCCCTTGCGTGGCCTGCCGTGCGGTAGCTCTGCTGGGGTTTTGGTTTCCCGAGGGGCGGAGTTAAAGGCATGGCAGAACTCTGGTAGCCACTGGTTCCCTTACCGAGGATGTTGTGCCTCTGGCAGACCTCACATGCTTGGACATACTGCCAGATGTCCTTGTGAGCGGAGGGCCACCAGACATCATTGAGTACCTGTAACAGGATTTTTAGTCTCCCCCTGTGTCCGCCTGATGGGTTCACAGGAACTCTACGATATGACACTTTGTGGTGTTCAAAGGGTCCTGTGACTTTCTGGGGTCCTCTCCAGTGGCCAGTTGAGCTATCTGGCTGTCTTCCTGTTGAACTATCTCACACAGGTCCCTGAGCAGGGTAGAGGAAAACTTGGTGGTAGGGGCCGCCTTTGGGCGCAGCGTGTAATAGAGATGAGAGGCAGCTGAGAAGTCTCTGCGACGTTGACTGGGCTGTGGTACCAGTGACCTTAACTTGTCCTCTACTTCGGTCAGGTAGTCATTGGGCAGAATGCAGCCATGAATGCCTCTTTAAAAGACTCCCAGTCCTTTACCTTGGCCTTCTGCACCTTCCACCAGCTCAGAGCAGGGCGTCGCAGAACTGTGCTGAGGGTTCCGATGGGCTTGACACTGGGGAGTGGTTTGACCATCAAGTAGTTCTCACATTGCTCTATAAAGTTGAGCATGTCAGCTGTCTCTGATGAGTCTCCAAATATTGGAAAATCCAAGTGGATGGCCGGACGAGCACTCAAGGAAGAAGTAGCTGGTAGATCCGTGAAGGAGTAGATTGGATGAGTGTGCTGAAACAGAA
This sequence comes from Clarias magur, assembly GCA_013621035.1. NCBI lineage: Eukaryota > Metazoa > Chordata > Actinopteri > Siluriformes > Clariidae > Clarias > Clarias magur. The sequence goes on along the minus strand of QNUK01000882.1, from coordinate 153,245 downwards.
GGAGGAGCATCATAGGTTACACTGCTCACTTTGTGTTGTACCTTTCCCCTCGGTTCTGTGACTAGAGTCCTGGGTGAATGCAGGGCAAAAGGGTGTGATGTTGCAGAGGTACAAGCCTGTAGTGTGACATAGCTTCTTCAACTGGCTCTCCCACATAGCATCTCAACGCAGAAAACAGTAGGTGACTGCTCTCTCTAGCTTTTCTAGGGCCACTAGAAAGTAGTTGGCTAAATAGATAGGGTTTTTGCATAGGCTTAAACACTGAGACTGTCTGAGTCCCGAATATTAATTGGAAGACTATTCCATAACTTTTGGTATGAGTTCTGCTCCCTACCCTAGTTTTCATAATACACGGTACTGACTAACAGCCTGCACCATTTGATCAAAGTAGATGTGGAGTGTCATAAGACACTAGCAGTTCAATCAGGTACAGAGGCTTGAGATCATTTATACATCAATAGGAGTATTTTTTAAAAATTATGCGAAATTTCACAGTGAGCCAATCAGGGCTTGCGGACTGGAACGCAATTTCAGGCCTGGGAAATAATACGCCAACCCAGGCCATCGTATGTACCCAAATCTATTTAGAAAACACAGAAAGCCTTATTTCTAACCTAAGTTCCCTCTATACAGCTCTGGGAACAGTTTTTATATACTTGATGGACTTATACAGTCATGGCCAAAAGTTTTGAGAATGACACAAATATTAATTTTCACAAAGTTTGCTGTTAAACTGCTTTTAGATCTTTGTTTCAGTTGTTTCTGTGATGTACTGAAATGTAATTACAAGCATTTCATACGTTTCAAAGGCTTTTATCGACAATTACATGACATTTATGTGAAGAGTCAGTATTTGCAGTGTTGGCGCTTCTTTTTCAGGACCTCTGCAATTCGACTGGGCTGCTCTCAATCGAATTCTGGGCCAAATCCTGTCTGATAGCAACCCATTCTTTCATAATCACTTCTTGGAGTTTGTCAGAATTACTGGGTTGTTGTTTGTCCACCCGCCTCTTGAGGATTGACCACAAGTTCTCAATGGGATTAAGATCTGGAGAGTTTCCAGGCCATGGACCCAAAATTTCAACGTTTTGGTCCCCGAGCCACTTAGTTCTCACTTTTGCACAATATCCTTGCCTGTGAAGCCATTTTTATGCAACACAATGATGGCTGCACGCGTTTCTTTGCAGGTCACCAGGTTACCAATGAAAGAACAATGATTTCAAGCATCAGCCTCCTTTTAACATGTCAAGTCTGCCATTCTAACCCAATCAGCCTGACATAATGATCTCCAGCCTTGTGCTCGTCAACATTCTCACCTGAGTTAACAGATGATTACTGAAATGATCTCAGCAGCTCCTTTAATAACAGCAATGAGATGCAGTGGAAAGTTTTTTTTCGGGATTAAGTTAATTTTCATGGTAAAGAAGGACTATGCAATTCATCTGATCATCTTCATAACATTCTGGAGTTTATGCAAATTGCTATTATAAAAACTTAAGCAGCAACTTTTCCAATTTCCAATATTTATTTAATTCTCAAAACTTTTGGCCACGACTGTAGAAGTATTTTTCTTGTATCTGTCACTTCTTCTGCTCTAGTTACAAACAGAAATCTCCACCTTGGTGCAAAACAACTCCCTCATTACATCTTGATTGTTCAGAATTTAAATAAATATGTATTTATCTTCAAATGTCTTAGATGTCTGCCATGTCACTATTGCTCCTGTCTCCCTGCTCCCTACGGTACATCTAATATTTATTTGTAGTTCAAATGAAAAAAACATGCGAAGAAAAAACTACAGTCATTTACAGATGAAGCTGACTGCATTTGAAACCCTGAATAAATCTGAAACTGTGCAACATTTCGCTCCTCCTACATTTGAAGTGCTTTCTTCTTGCATGTCCTTTTCCTTTCAGAAGCTTTACTTCCAGCTGCATGTGTTCCCATGACTAGAACTTCTATATTGTCAGGATTCAGCAGAAGGAAGTTAATGTCCAGTCTCTTATTTCCTGCACACATTGCTCAACTTTATTAAGCTGTTTTTTCTCATCCGGTTTTGCTGAGACGTATAACTGTGTGTCATCAGCAGTGAAAACTAATACCATGCTTATGAATTATGTTGCTCAGAGGAAGCATGTAAAGAAAAGAAAAAAGCAGTGGGCCTAAAAGTGAAGGTCAAATCAAAGAAGCAAAGAGACACAACCCTGATAACAAGTGCGGTCTCTGTGCTGTGATGAGGACTAAATCCTGTGCTATACATTTCGTGTATGCTATTTCTATGTAGCTATGAACATAGCTGCTGTGCTACTACCTTCTCTAGAATCTAAGTGATAAAGCGGAGGTTTGATATTGTAGTACTACCTGATTACTTTGTAAAGCAGAAAACTGATGATGGTGGAAATTTTATATGCTGCTGTATGTTGCAGACTTTTCTGGGTGACGCAGGGAAGAGGTGTGTGTGTGTGTGCGTGTGTGTGTGTGTGTGTGTGTGTGTGTGTGTGTGTGTGTGTGTGTGTGAGAGGAAATGTTGGGTTGGAGCTAAATGCATAGAAAAGATGCAACTGCACACACACACACACACACACACACACACACACACACACACACACACACACACACACACACACGTCACCAACAACACCACATTCTGACCAAATATTCATCATTTTCATAGCAGATAACACAATGTGTGTGTGTGTGTGTGTGTGTGTGTGTGTGTGTGTGTGTGTGTGTGTGTGTGTAGTATAAGCACATGCATGGTATTTAAAATAGGTAATGAATTAGTTATTAATTACTCTTATCATTATTGTCATTATTGTCATTTATATTATAAAAATACTCTTCTCAGTATAGATTTATTTATTAGGAATTCAGCATTAATAACAAGCATCAATTCAATTTGACTTGTATATTGCTTTTAACAATAGTCATTCTCGCAAGGATCAAAAGAAAAGTATGGAAATGTGCATGAAATGTGAGAAATTGTTTACAAGTTAAAATGATCAGAGTGTCTGTGATGATCAAGACGAAGGCGCCGGAGGCAACAAACAACATCACGTCATTGTACAGTTCATTCAAGTTTATTAGATTGTTTCAATTGATTAGATTTGCATTCCTATCTTGTTGAAGCTGCAGCATCAATCTTTTTTATCTTTTTGGGGGTTTTCGTGAACACACAGCTCACGGGTAGGTGTCTTAACACTAAAACACAGAAACAAACACACAAGTGAACAGAGATCTATTTCACATTATTCAGAGTGAATGGGTTACATATTTGATTTATGTTAAACATTATGCCTGGGTTTAATGTGTGCAAGCGGACACTCACATGAAGCCACGCAGCGAACAGCGTGAATCTATCTGTCGCACTTCCAGGACATGAGTAGGTGGAATTTTGCCGGGTAAGAAATTGAAACAGCACGGGGCAAAATCCAAGCTGATGGCTGAATAAGAGAGACAGATGAGTTATTTCAGGTTAGACTGTAAAATAAATCTACATTAAACACCCATTTAAAAAGCAGACATTATACTGAAACTGTTAGAAATGACAAGAGAAACACTGTAAATGATTTACCTAATAAAATAATGCTTCAGTTTTTTTTTTTTTTATTATTTAGAATATTATACTTCTACTACCACTACTAATAGTACTAATGATCACTGAACCCTATCCCAGAGGGCTCGGGTGCGAGGCAGGGTACAACCTGGTTAGGGTGCCAGTCCATCACAGGGCACACAATGACTGGGAGGACATGTAAACCCTCTACACTGGTGGAGTGAGTCTACAGTGTTAACCACTACGCCTATTTATATATTTTAAAATAATAATAATACAAATAATAATAAATAATAATAATAATAATAATAATAATAAACAAATTTTATTATAATACATATGAAATTTGCATTTGTGAATGTTTATACAAGAAACTATACAATTAACTAAATATTTAGGGCCCCTAGGGAGTCTAGGGCCAAACCCAGGGAGCTCATGGCACACGAATACCCCCTGGATGAGGACAGGGCATGAGCTCACACAGTTAGTTCCAAGTCATGGAAAACTTGGAAATGCTAATCAGCCTATACTGCATTTCTCTGGACTCCAGAACAGACCAGAACCTAACAGACTGTTAGAGGAGGACCTGAAGGAAACCCACAACACAAAGCGAGAACATGCAAACTCCATGCATACAGACCGGAGGTGCGATTCTAACCACGTTCCCTGGAGGTGTGAAGTGACGGTGCTAACCACTAAGCCACTGTGCCACCTAATAATAATTATAAACTGAATAAATAAACCGTGCACGGCTAACGAGGAGCTCCAGCCTCAGACTGTACATCTACAAGAAGCATCAAAAACTGGCAGCGACTCAAAACTGTTAATGTTCAATTAAAAGGCAATTAGTATAAATCCGCCCAGGTGTGCTGCTACATAACTGTACAAAAGGATATATATAATAAACTTACGATGAGCCTCAGAGGAGAATGCCGTGATAATGACGAAGCCCAAGAGAAAAAGCACAGAGCATGTCTTCATGTTCCCAGCAGATGTGAAAAGATCCGCTCTCTTCGTTATCTGAGATCTAAATGCAGTGCTTACATTTTGTTGGCTCATTATATATATATGTATATAGTGTGTGTGTTTATCTCTATCCAGATTTCTCCCCACCCCCTCCAAATTTATACACCTACAAACCTTGCCAACTCACCACTTCCTCAGTTCAGTGGATAGCCACCAAAAAACTGCTAATGACGCGTAATTTGACTTAATCGGAAATACCTCTAACTGAGCCATCCATCACTGCACGGTTCACACACACACACACACACACACATCTATAATCTTTACAGTAAGGGTAGGGTATGATAACATCACATGCACAAATCCCATGCAGGTTTATCAAGAGATCAAGCCACGTTATTAATAACAAATTAAAGTGATCCAGGGAATAAATCCAAAACATTGCGAGGGTCAAAATACATAACGGCAGATGAGAACGAGACCGAACCTTCCTGGGGCCCTAAACAAAATCCTGCTAAGAGGCCCTGCTATGTGTTTAACAATACACATTGACTATTCTATATTCGTGTTCAGGTTGATCCTGGTGTTCATGCTGGACGTCTATAATCCCTGTGTAGGGTTTCCACCTCACCAGATACCACATACACTCCCTTTGCTGTTTCAACATGAGCTTCAAATTTGTTTATACTGGTCTAAGAGTGATACATGGGATGTGAGTGTAGTGTGACAGGAGCCAGGCAATTCTTGCTAATATAAAGTGATGAATTTGTCTTGGAATCTTCAGAGTTCTAATGGTGCTCAGCTTATGGGTTTAGAGGGAAATTAAAATGTTGGGTTTGGTCCTCTCTTTGATTTTCACTTTTCTGGTTGCTCTTTGTGGTCTATCATGAACTATATCGCAGGTCTTAACAAGGACAACAGGTTCATATCAGTGTGCATTGCTCTATTGTTTCTATAGAAATATTGCACAAACGTCATATGAGCGTCTAAGACTATTTATGAAGAAACAACTCAATTTGAACAGCCCGTGACTTCTCCTGAAGGGTTGATTTGCAGTCTTGGGTGTTATTCTTCTCTCTTGTTTAATGTTCGATCTATTCTCATAAGTATGAGCATTAAAATAAATCAACATTATCTGTGCAAAGAAGAAGCTGATCAGATAGCTGAAAAGAGAAGCGACAGCATGCTAGCTAATAAAATCTCATCATAACGAGAAGCTAAACGTTAAATACAGATACTGTACTTTGCTAAACATTTCTTTGCTGTATTTTAGTAAAACCTTAGATGTAATCCATCTTTCTGTGTAATCTTAATCTTAATCACCTGCGGCTGGCTCATCTCGAATGTGGTTTACTACCATGAGATACACTGACTAGCGCGAGCGTGGGCATGAGAGCTGTGCTCAGACGTGTTACAAACAGTTACAGTGAATAAAAGCTTTGAACAGAATCCTGTAAATTTATATTGATTTGCAATCTGTTAGAATATATATATATATATTAAAAGCTTTATGAAAATGCTGTAACTGAATTAGGACAGGAGCTTTAGTATGAAAAAATATTAGCTCTGTCTAAAGCATGTGCACGAGTGTTAAATGCTCACCATAGCATCGCACTTAGTATGCACTATAGTATAAACTGTTTTATAATTTATCATTTATATTATCAAGCCTTAGCTAGAAGATTGATTCAGAGATTGGTGTGTTGTTGAGTTTAAGTTTTAATACAGGAAGCACAGAGTTGAGTTTTTTCTCAGTAGAATGTGTAAGGGGAGAGTTGTGAGATGTCGAAGCAGTGTACAAACGCTAAACACAGAGGAGAAGAAGCACTGGGAGCGCTGGCTAACCTCACCATCAGGCTGTAGAAATCAGTGACAGTGGCTTTATTCTACTTAAGATTCTTGGGTTGTCCTCTGAACAGAGACGCGACAGGATCAGCCAGTGAACCAAATTCTTAAATAATCCTCTGTAGAAGTTCTATAAATCTTAGGAAGCCTTTCAGGTCTTTGATGTTGCAGAGATGTGGTTAAGGGTGTCTTCACACTGGGGTCCGGGAACCGTTGATTTTTGTCTGTGAGCATGCAATCGTTCCAAACTCGGGAACCAAACGCAGAGGTGGCCTCGGGGACAATTCATGCGGGACATAAGTGCGCGCTCGTGCTCAAAAGAGGAAGTGACGTCATTACAGTTTACATCTCCGTGAAGTAATGCCGAGGTACAGTGTTTACTCGAAATGTACTGTACACAGACAAAAACATCCGAAGATAATCGGACACTGCCCATAAAAACTCAGATATTTACAGAAGTATACGAAGCATGGAGCCTGGTCCATCAAATTTAGATGTAGAAGCGCCGACTACAGATACAGAGGAAGCAACATCAAGAGATCGAATAGGACGTTGATGCAGATGATGGACCAACTGTTGTCTTCATTTCATTAACACACACCCTCTGGCTATGCAAGGACAAGTAAATATAACAATATGCTACATTTTAATGTTATTTTTCTCCTATTTGACAGACACTTTTATTAAAAACTTATTTGAATTATAATTTTATTTAATAATGTTTAATAAATTTACTTTGATTATATTTTTATTTAATAATGTTTAATAAAACCTTTTGCACCCTATCCGGTACTTTGTCTCTATTCCAAATCCCCCACACTCATCTTGGATTTTACAGTATACATTTATTTTTACATTTACAAAAATACAATATAAACACACGGCACACAAAACATGTTAAACACTAAACATTGATGCATGGTGAGGTTTTAAATGAAGTTTCAGCATCTCAGCTAAGTTTGAAAAGCTACACATAGCAAGGTAAGGAAAATCACACACCACCCGTCTCTCTAAACCCAGATGATCCTGAGGAGAACAGAAAAAAAATTACAACAACGGAGCATTAACAGGCGTCTCACAGCTGCTGTTTCTTCGTCTTTCTCCGTTTCTTCCAACAGAAAACAAACCGACTACGTCACCGACTGTTTCCTGTTTTTTAAATATGCAAGTGTGTCCGGGATCGAAACCGATGTTAGAGTGTGAACGCAGACCTGCGGGGGGATTTGGGAGGGAGAGAAACCGTGCTCGAGTTCAGAACGGAATAATCGTTCGCAGTGAGGAAACCTTCAACTTGATATACAAATAATTGTCCTAAAGCTTCTTTATAGACAGAGACATTAGAAGAGAAGGATTTGATCATTGCAGACAACGACCTGAGTATTGCATTCACAAATGCTTGGAATCGTTTCCCAGACCACAGGACACTGTGAAATATTCATAATGACCACGTGTATACAGTTTGAGAGCAGAATGAGATAAATCCTTTTTGCAGCTTGGTGAAACATATTCTGCCAAACTTGTCGGGTGATAACAGTGTAAAGATTTCTTTTGTGAACACATTTTTCTGATTCAGCAAAAACCTATAAATCCACCATTCAATTCAATTCAATTCAATTCAATTTTATTTATATAGCGCTTTTAACAATTGACATTGTCGCAAAGCAGCTTTACACAATAAAAAGAAGTAAGTTTTTATGCAATGTGTATGAATCAGAATGATAAGATTGTCCCTGATGAGCAAGCCGAGGGCGACGGTGGCCAGGAAAAACTCCCTGAGATGGTAATAGGAAGAAACCTTGAGAGGAACCAGACTCAACAGGGAACCCATCCTCATCTGGGTGATAACGGATAGCAGAGAATGATCAGCATAATAATGTGTACTGGAAGTTCAGTGTAACAGGAGATGTGTTAAAATTTAAATTAAAAGGAGTCCAGTTTGTTCCCGGAGGCTCAGGTAGACTGTAGGAGATTCCAGTCCTGAGCTATCGAACAACTGAAGTCACAGGTCCCCAGAGCATCAATCGATGATAGGACAGTCTTCATGGAAACCATCCCCAGCCACCAAGCGCATCCAGGCAGACCACACGGGGCATCCATGTGACGGGATCTCCAACCAGAAGCAGGACTCCAGGACGGGTTAGACGGCTTCAGAGGGCAGAGGGGTCTGGATCACTGGCAACTCAGGAGCGAACATGTATAGCTCGACAGAGAGACAGAGAGAGGGAAAGAAGAGAGAGAGCAGAAAAGGAGAGAACAGAAAATAAGGAGAGAGAGCAGTTAGGTCTGGTCACAGTCAACATGTATAAGGTGAATGTATATTAGTGCAAAGTGCAAGCAGGGACTCCGGCAGGACTAACTATAACAGCATAACTAAAAGGGAGGAGCCAGAAGGAAACACAGACATGAGGGGAACTGAGATGTAAAGCAACCAATCACCTCACCGTCAACAAACCTGAGTGAACAATGAGAGTGGGGAGGACAGCATCTTAACATAGCAGTTCACCAGAATACTCTACGTCCATGAGTCCCCCAGATTTGCTCCTTTACCTAAGGTTAATCTATTTACAACATGCTGGGCGCCTAAATAAATAGGGAGTTTTTTTAATGAGACTAAACACTGGAGATCGTGTCTGAGTCCCTAACATTAACAGGAAGACTATTCCATAACTTTGGGGCTTTGTAAGAAAAAGCTCTGCCCCCTGCTGTAGTTTTAATAATACGTGGTACTGACAGGCAGCCTGCATCCTTTGATCGAAGTAGGCGTGGCGGATCGTAAGACACTAACAGTTCACTCAAATACTGTGGCGCAAGACCATTTAGTGCTTTAAATGTCAAAAGTAGTATCTTGAAATCGATGCAAAATTTCACAGGGAGCCAATGCAGTGTAGATAAGATAGGGGTGATGTGCTCGTATCTTCTGGTTCTAGTGAGGACTCTCGCTGCTGCATTCTGGACTAACTGAAGCTTGCTTATACACCTAGTTGAACAACCAGACAGTAAGGCGTTACAATAGTCCAACCTAGAGGTGATAAAAGCATGAACTAGTTTTTCTGCATCATTTAATGACAATATGTTTCTTATCTTGGCAATATTTCTAAGGTGAAAGAAAGCTATCCTGGTGATATTATCTACATGAGCTTCAAACGAAAGGCTGGAATCTATAATCACACCGAGGTCTTT
>QNUK01000882.1:57500-142367 GCA_013621035.1 Clarias magur | reverse complement strand
GTGTGTGTGTGTGTGTGTGTGTGTGTGTGTGTGTGTCTGCACCCTGTGATAAATTGGCATCCTATCCAGGGTGTACTCTGCCTTGTGCGTATTGTCTCGAGGAGAGGCTCCAGGCCCCCTGTGACTCTGTACAGGATGAGCGGTATAAAAGATGAATGAATGAATGAACTTACATGAAGTTCTTATTCAGAGTGCCACTATCTCAAAAGCACCTCTAGAGACACTCTTTTTGTTTCACCTCTTAATGCCCCAGTACCATAATTCTGCCTGCTATAATTGTGCGCTCGGTTTGCTTTCCTCTCTCCATGCTGGAATTGGTTTGCTGTAGGACAGAGCTAACTGCACAGAAGGATGATCATGCAGCCTGTCTTACTTTAACTGGAGGAGATTCATATTTTATTTACCTCAGGTTTGAGACAGTGCTCCAGTTCTGCCATTTCTTTCTTGCTTTTGTCTCTCTTGCTTGTGTATCATTAACGAAATCGCTAATGTTCCCTTACATGCTACAGCTTTCAAGCCAAACTTTCTGGCAGAAATATATGGTTGAGGATGCACTAATGTCTGTCCCTGCTGACTGAAGACAATAGTTAAAATGAGATGTTATTTCCCCTGCCTGTGTTGTCTGCAATCTCATAAATGGGGTCCTGAATGTTTGTGATACATTTATTTGTGCGGAACATCTATTTACTTTACTGCACATATTCTATTTCAATAAAAATCATTGCAAGGCATTGCGTGTAAAGTGTAACCGTTGTGACATAATTTGTACATGTTTAGATATCCGTGGGATCCAAGATTTTCTGGACAAGTCATCCCAGCAGGGAATGGACGTTTCCCTACAGAAGGTGGAGTCGAACATCAACATGATGATCACTGGGATGTTCCGCACCATGAGGATGGAAGAGTTGCACCGCTACAGGGACACTCTGCGCCGAGCCGTTCTCTTCATGAGTCCTGCAAGTGCCAAGGCCTTTATTACAGAGGTACACCACCCACACCACATAACACCACCTCACAATAGGCTCAGCTTACGGTCAAATTCAGCATCAAAATACAACACCATTGCTTGGTTGCAGGAGTATTTCAGATTAATTGAGATTGTGATGACATCCTGGGATTTTTCTCCATAAGTTTATACCGAATTATGCAGAAAACAAACGAAAAAACATCAGTGAAGATATGTAGAGAGAGGTCTAGGAAGAGGGATAAGACTGATACTGAAGGATCAAAGTAACTCTAATACTGACCTATTACAACAGAGATAAACAGAAAAGCACCGTGAGGTGATTGAAGACATCACTGGGTTCAAATCTTGTCGGCCGAGAACAGTAATTTGAGGCTACAGTGAGTGAAGGCTTACTGAAGACAGTTGCAGACTTGGGTGATGTTTTTTCAATCATTAATTATTTGGTGTCAGTGAATCTCTATACAGCCTAACATTTTATTTTTCCTCCATATTACCACCAAATTTAGTTCCACCAATAAAAATACATCATGTAAACAATTCAGTCTAAACAATCTGACCTACTGCTCTGTGTCCTGCTTGGAATGAGCAAGTGCTCAATTGAAAAGAGAAGATAAATAATCTATTAAATATGAAACCATTAGTTGTAAAGACAATCTAACTGTTTGTGTCTTGTGGGAATATGTGATGTGAATTTCCAAAAAGGAAATGTAGCTTCCATTCCTAATCAGTAAATTCCTTGAGAACAACTTTCTCCTACCTGTCTTTGATTTGGACTTTCATCCACAAGGTTTCTGGCTGAGGAGGCATTGATTGGCTCACATTTAACATTTAGAAAAGCATTTAGGTAATCATGGATGAGGCAGAATACTTGTAACCAATCAGAACACTGAATGCGGGACTTATTATCTGAAACGATGGGAAGCCTAACCGTCTTCTTCTGCTATATTTCTGGCCTCAAACTATGCTTTAAGCTTTAAATAGAACCACTTTTCTGATTAAATGTGTTTACATGCACATCATGTTGGATCAGCATCCATGTAAACTGTTCAGTTGTAATCTTTAAACAAAATCTTTATAAGCAGATTAAAGAATTTATGTCCATGTAAACATAGCTACTGTCCAAACACCTCAGTGTAGATAATGTGGATGCAAAGTGGCACATTCTATATTCACATCATAATGTTCATTACTTTTGCTACTTGTTGTTCACTGTGAAAGATACATATGAAAGATACATAGGATTTCTAAGTCAATCTATTGTCTCCATTGTGGAACAAAGCTAAGGAGAAAACAAAAAGAACCTAACTGGATGAAGATTAAATTAACTCAATAGACAGCTTTCTCCCTGCTCTTAACAAACAAGATGCTTCTTATACCATCTTTGAGCTCAAGAATCAGATGTTTTTCCCATTTCAAACTATAGGAAGAGGTAGAAAATGCATTTTAAAGGCAGAGTTATCTAGTTAGGTTGGCATGATAGCCCAGTGGGTAGTATTGGTGCTTCCTGCTGTTCAGGGTTTGATTTTGAGTTTTAGATACTGGTTATTCAAAGTTTCTCCCTGTGTGTTTGGCTTTCCTGTAGAGTTTCCTGCAGGTAGCTGAATAAAATTTCGAAACTGGTGTGTGTGTGTGTGTGTGTGTGTGTGTGTGTGTGTGTGTGTGTTTGTGCCTCTGTGTGTTTGTGTGGTGGCATGTGATCTACTGGCATACTGCACTATAAAACAAAGAAGCCACCCTAGATTTTGGAATGCCATGTTAGACAGTACTTTGCAACACCATCATCAAGACAGCAACTAAGAGAATATTTATTGGAAGAATATTCATCCCTCCAGTTCAATTACAGAGACTTGTAGTAGCTGCAGTAGTAGCAAAGACATAGAGAAGACATGAGGCAGATTTGACCTCATTTGATGCTGGTCACTTGGGATTGGGACAGAAAACTTTTTACAAGTTCTGTTGGTATCCAATGGTGGTATATATAAAAACTATATATATAATAATATACATATATATAACAATGGAAAAATGTCCTCGGGTTTACTTGAACTGTAACCCTGTCCCTGATCTAAGCGGACCGAGATGCTGCGTGAAAACCTATGGGAACATCTCTTTGTTGACCCGGTTGTGCCAATGTAAACTCGCCGAACTACCTCGTTATAACCTTGTGCGCAGGCCATACGTAACCGAATAAGGTGCAATCCCACGGTTATAAATAGGAGTGAACGCGGAAACATCCTCAATCAATTTTGTCGAAAACACGTCCAGGCAGCGCAACAGTGCGCAATTGAACGCAGCATACTCGTTCCCGCTTTTATCAGGGAACAGGGTTACAGTCAAGTTCAATCATTTTTATTTTAATATAACTAATCTGCATGTCGCCAAAAGAAGCTTTACAACTAAAAGAAAGTAGTTTTAAATGTATGAATCAAAATGATAAGATTGTCCCTGATGAGCAAGCCGAGGGCGACGGTGGCAAGGAAAACCTCCCTGAGATGGTAATAGGAAGAAACCTTGAGAGGAACCAGACTCCACAGGGAACCCATCCTCATCTGGGTGATAACGGAGAGCAGAGAATGATCAGCATAATAATGTGTACTGGAAGTTCAGTGTAACAGGAGATGTGTTAAAATTTAAATTAAAAGGAGTCCAGTTTGTTCCCGGAGGCTCAGGTAGACTGTAGGAGATTCCAGTCCTGAGCTATCGAACAACTGAAGTCACAGGTCCCCAGAGCATCAATCGATGATAGGACAGTCTTCATGGAAACCATCCCCAGCCACAAAGCGCATCCAGGCAGACCCCACGGGGCATCCATGTGACGGGATCTCCAACCAGAAGCAGGACTCCAGGACGGGTTAGACGGCTTCAGAGGGCAGAGGGGTCTGGATCACTGGCAACTCAGGAGCGAACATGTATAGCTCGACAGAGAGACAGAGAGAGGGAAAGGAGCGAGGGAGAGAGAGAGCAGAAAAGGAGAGAACAGAAAATAAGGAGAGATGGCAGTTAGGTATGGTCACAGTCAACATGTATAAGGTGAATGTATATTAGTGCAAAGTGCAAGCAGGGACTCCAGCAGGACTAACTATAACAGCATAACTAAAAGGGAGGAGCCAGAAGGAAACACAGACATGAGGGGGAACTGAGATGTAAAGCAACCAATCACCTCACCGTCAACAAACCTGAGTGAACAATGAGAGTGGGAGGACAGCATCTAAACATACCAGTTCACCAGAATACTCTACGTCCATGAGTCCCCCAGATCTGCTCCTTTACCTAAGGTTAATCTATTTACAAACATGCTTGGCTAAATAAATAAGTTTTTAGCCTAGACTTAAACACTGAGACTGTGTCTGAGTCCCGAACATTAACAGGAAGACTATTCCATAACTTTGGGGCTTTGTAAGAAAAAGCTCCGCCCCCTGCTGTAGTTTTAATAATACGTGGTACTGACAGGCAGCCTGCATCCTTTGATGGAAGTAGGCGTGGCGGATCGTAAGACACTAACAGTTCACTCAGATACTGCGGCGCGAGACCATTTAGTGCTTTAAATGTCAAAAGTGTATCTTAAAATCGATGCGAAATTTCACAGGGAGCCAATGCAGTGTAGATAAGATAGGGGTGATGTGCTCGTATCTTCTGGTTCTAGTGAGGACTCTCGCTGCTGCATTCTGGACTAACTGAAGCTTGTTTATACACCTAGTTGAAGAACCAGACAGTAAGGCGTTACAATAGTCCAACCTAGAGGTGATAAAAGCATCAACTAGTTTTTCTGCATCATTTAGTGACAATATGTTTCTTATCTTGGCAATATTTCTAAGGTGAAAGAAAGCTATCCTGGTGATATTATCTACATGAGCTTCAAACGAAAGACTGGAATCTATAATCACACCGAGGTCTTTTAGTGTTGCACTTGATGGAACAGAAAGGCATCTAAAGTTACAGTGTGATCAGAAAGCTTACTTCTAGCTACTTGTGGTCCTATGACTAGAACTTCTGTCTTATCAGGATTAAGCAGAAGAAAATTAATTAACATCCAATCTCGTATGTCCTGCACACCTGCAAACTGTTTTTCTTCATCTGGTTTTTGCTGAAGACATATAATTGTGTGTCTTCAGATAACATGGAAAACTATACCATTGTTTACGATATTTAGTGCCAGAGGAAGCATGTAAAGGGAAAAAAGCAGTGGGCCTAAAACTGAGCCCTGTGGAACACCAAACTCCACTTGAGGACATGAGGAATGGTCACCATCTAAATCTACAAACTGATAACGATCAGTCAAGTAGGATCTGAGCCACAAGAGGGCAGTTCCCTTAATTCCAACTACCTTTTCTAATCTGTGAAGGAGAATACTATGATCAATGGTGTCAAAAGCTGCACTGAGGTCCAGTAACACAAGTATAGTGACGCAACCCTGATCAGAGGCCCATAGGAGGTCGTTTACTACTTTAACAAGTGCTGTCTCTGTGCTGTGATGAGGCCTAAATCCTGACTGATACACTTCATTTATGCTATTTCTGTGTAGATGTGAACATAGCTGCTGTGATACTACCTTTTCCAAAATCTTGGAGATAAACGGAAGGTTTGATATCGGCCTGTAATTAGAAAGCAGACAGGGGTCAAGGTCAGGTTTCTTGATTAGCGGTTTAATAACGGCTAATTTAAAGGATTTGGGGACATACCCACTACTGAGTGAACAGTTAATTACTTTCAACAGGGGTTCTGTTATTGCTGGTACTATCTGCTTGAGAAAATGTGTCGGTATAGTCAAGTCAAGTCAAGTCAAGTCAAGTAGGCTTTTATTGTCATTCCAACCATATACAGTTAGTACACAGTGAAACGAAACAACGTTCCCCCAGGACCAGGGTGCTACATACATGTAACAACATAAATGTACAACATAAATTTTACATTTTTAAGTTACTCTAAAAGAAGAACTATCAATATCTATACAAAAAAATACAAAAATAGACAAAGTGCACGTGCAAATGTGCAAACAAAGTGGTACATGACAGACACAACAATGTAAGACATAACAGTACTTTTTTGATGAAGGATGAATTGAGGTAGTGGGAAGAGCAGCAGTAAACAGTTTACAATTTTGACAGAAGTATTGTGTGCAAATAGCAATAAATAGCAATTTAAATATTGTGCAAAAAAATTGCAAGGAGCAGCACAGGTATGTAGGTATGAGCAGATTGGGATGGGTGTGCATCAGTGTGATTGTGCATGTGTGTTTATCAGTTCAGTCCAGATGTTATTTAGTTCGTCTGAGTGATTTGTGTGTGTGTATGTGTGTGTATGTGTGTGTATGTGTGTGTGTGTGTGTGTGTCAGGTATCAGTCCAGTCCTTTTGTGTTTAGGAGACGGATGGCTTGCGGATAAAAACTGTTACTCAGTCTGGATGTGAGTGCCCGAATGCTTCGGTACCTTTTTCCAGATGGCAGGAGGGCGAAGAGTGTGTGTGAGGGGTGTGTCCGGTCAGCCACAATGCTGGTGGCTTTGCGGATGCAGCGTGTGGTGTAAAGGTCTTCGATAGAAGGGAGAGAGACCCCAATGATCTTCTCAGCTGTCCTCACTATCCGCTGTAGGGTCTTGCGGTCTGACACGGTACAATTCCCAAACCAGACAGTGATGCAGCTGCTCAGGATGCTCTCGATGGTTCCTCTATAGAAGGTGGTGAGGATCGGTGATGGAAGCTGGACCTTTCTCAGCCTTCTCAGGAAGAAAAGAAGTTGTTGGGCTTTCTTATGCAGAGAGCTGGTGTTGAGGGACCAGGAGAGGTTCTCCTCCAGGTGGACGCCCAGGAATTTTGTGCTCTTGACGATCTCCACAGAAGAGCCGTCGATGCTGAGCGGAGAGTGTTCGCTCCGAGTCCTCCTAAAGTCAACAACCATCTCTTTTGTCTTTTCGACGTTCAGAGCCAGGTTGTTGTCTTTACACCAGTCCGTTAGCCTCAGCACTTCCTCTCTGTACGCCGACTCGTCGTTCTTGCTGATGAGACCCACCACGGTCGTGTCATCAGCGAACTTGATGATATGATTGGAGCTGTGTGTCGCTACACAATCATGAGTCAGCAGTGTGAACAGCAGGGGGCTGAGCACGCAGCCCTGGGGGGCCCCAGTACTCAGTGTGGTGGTGCTGGAGGTGTAGCTCCCGATCCGCACTGCTTGAGGTCTTTCGGTCAGAAAGTCCAGAATCCAGTTGCAGAGGGAGGTGTTCAGGCCCAACAAGCTCAGCTTCCCGATCAGGTGTTGGGGGATGATTGTATTGAATGCTGAACTGAAGTCTATGTACAGCATTCTGGCGTAAGTGTCTTTCTTTTCAAGATGTGACAGTGCCAGGTGGAGTGTGGTGGAGATGGCATCGTCCGTTGAACGGTTTGGACGATATGCGAACTGCAGGGGGTCCATTGAGGGGGGCAGCAGGGCTTTGATGTGTCTCATGACAAGCCTTTCGAAGCACTTCATGATGATGGGTGTTAGTGCAACAGGGCGGTAGTCATTGAGACAGGACACAGAAGACTTCTTCGGCACGGGGACGATGGTGGTAGACTTAAAACATGTGGGAACGACGGCGCTGCTCAGAGAGATGTTGAATATGTCGGTGAGAACACCTGCCAGCTGTTCTGCGCATTCTCTGAGCACTCTGCCTGTGATGTTGTCTGGTCCAGCAGCTTTACGTGGGTTGACTCTGCGTAGAGTTTTCCTCACATCAGCCGTGGTGAGACACAGCACCTGGTCATTCGGCGGAGGGATAGTCTTCCTCGGCGTCACGTCGTTCTGCATGTCGAACCGTGCGTAGAAGTTATTCAGCGCATCTGGAAGGGAGCCGTCACTGTCACAGGCAGGTGATGAAGTCCTGTAGTGAGTGATGGCTTGTATACCCTGCCACATGCGCCGTGTGTCACCACTGTCCCTGAAGTGATTGTGGATTCTCTGGGCGTGTGCGCGCTTCGCCTCTCTGATGGCCCGGGACAGTTTGGCCCTTGCTGTTCTTAGGGCCGCCTTGTCCCCCGCTTTGAAGGCAGAGTCTCTGGTTTTCAGTAGTGCACGCACCTCCGCAGTAATCCACGGTTTCTGGTTGGGTCGTGAGATGATGTTCTTGGAGACAGTGACGTCATCGGTGCACTTGTTGATGTAGCTGGTCACTGATGACGTGTACTCCTCCAAGTCGGTGTAGTCGCCGTAAGTTGCAGCCTCCCTAAACATGTGCCAGTCAGTGTTCTCGAAACAGTCCTGAAGAGCAGAGATGGCTCCTGCTGGCCAGGTTTTCACCTGCTTCAGAACCGGTTTTGAACGCCTGACGAGTGGTCGGTATGCTGGAATTAGCATGACAGAGATGTGGTCTGAGTAGCCGAGGTGGGGGCGGGGCTCTGCCCGATATGCGCCGGGGATGTTTGTGTAAACAAGATCCAGCGTGTTTTCCCCTCTCGTTGCAAAGTCCACATACTGATGGAATTTAGGAAGCACTGACTTGAGATTTGCATAGTTGAAATCTCCAGCAACAATAACCAGTCCATCCGGGTGTGTGTTCTGCAGATTACTGATCTTAGCATACAGTTCCCATAGCGCTTCCTTAGCATTAGCGCTAGGTGGAATGTACACTCCGATAATGAAAACAGTGGTGAATTCCCGTGGTAAATAAAAAGGTCTACATCTAACAGTCACAATCTCCACCAGCGATGAGCAAAAACTAGAAACTAGCACAGAGTTCTTACACCATTTCGTGTTGATGTAGACACACAAACCGCCGCCGCGAGTCTTACCGCACAGAGCTGCGTTTCTGTCGGCGCGAAACGAGGCTAGTCCGTCTAGCTGAATGCCGGTGTCTGGAACTCTGTCGCTGAGCCATGTCTCCGTGAAAACAAACACACAGCAGTCCCTAACCTCCCTCTGTGTAGCCTGTTGCAGTCGGATGTAGTCCAGTTTATTTTCCAGGGAGCAGACGTTAGATAAGATGATGGACGGAAAAGCCGGCCGGCTAGGATTTGTTTTTAGCCTAGCACAGACTCCCGCCCGCTTGCCGCGCTTCCGCTTCCTCGCGCACCGCTTGCGATGTCCCCTCCTCCGGCCACGGGCATCAGGCAACGCCGAGGACTGGAGGCCTGGTTCCCGAAGCAAGCCGAGGTCGCGTAGCTTCTCCCGCAGCTCATCTTGAATGAAATATGCCGGTTTATTGAGTTGCAAAAGTTTCTGGCGGTGGTATGTATGAGCACCGTTTGTGCCGGTGTCCATAAACTTTGCAAAATAAAAACGCTACGACACGACATAAACAATGTAGCACCATTTTGGCTCCGGAGTGGCCGCTGCGTGCTACTGCCGCGCCGCCATCTTGGATAGATCTAATATACAGGTTGACGATTTTGAAGAAGAGATGAGTGAAATTAGTTCCCTCGCTTCAAGGGGAGTAAAGTGTTCTAAGTTCTGATGTGATGTGGTTAGATCATCTGAATTATTTAAATTGTCTGGTTTCAAAGCCTGAATTTTTTGCCTAATATTTATGATTTTGTTATTGAAAAAATTCATGAAATCCTCACTACTGCATGATGATGTTGTGGAGATTTCTGCAGTGGTCTTGTTTTTAGTTAATTTAGCTACGGTGTTAAATAAAAATCTCGGGTTGTTTTTGTTATTTTCTATTAGAGTGGAGAGATACGTTGATCTAGCATCACTGAGAGCTTTTTTATAGTTCAGGATGCTCTCCTTCCAAGCTATTTTGAATGATAACAATTTAGTTTGATGCCATTTACGTTCGAATTTGCGAGCGGTTTGTTTTAAAGCACGTGTGTGGTCATTATACCAAGGAGCGAGTTTCTTATCTCTAATCATTTTCCTTTTAACTGGAGCGACATTATCTAAGCTATAACGAAGTGCTGACTCTAGATATTCATTCGCCTGTTCGAGTTCTGTGAAGTCAGATGGCGATCCAATCAAAGTAGATAATTCTGGAAGATTATTGATAAAGCTCTGTGCGGTATTTGATGTAAATGTACGTTTAAGGTGGAAGCGCGGTGCTGTGCGTACATTATTACTATAACACGCTTTAATCGAGACAAGGTAGTGATCTGAGATAACTTCAGACTGTGGAATTGTGGTTATATTTCCTATACTTAATCCGAAGGATAATATTAAATCCAAAGTGTGACCTGCTTTATGAGTGGGTCCTACTATACACTGATTTACTCCTACTGAGTCCAGTATGGACAAGAATGCTGTTCTCAGAGGGTCTTCTGGATTCTCAAAATGAATATTAAAGTCTCCAGCAATTAACGCTTTATCTACAGAAACAACAAGGTTTGAAAGGAAATCTGCAAATTCGCAGAGAAACTCCGAGTACGGCCCAGGGGTCTGTAAATGATGATTAGCGGGATTGACTGAGCTGACTTTATGTTACTATAGAGAACTTCAAATGCATTAGATTTAAAACTGTGTTTTTGTACGAGAGACAGATTATCGTTATAAATAACTGCGACTCCTCCTCCTCTACCAGTTAGCCGAGGCTGGTGTATGTAGCTGTATCCAGGAGGACTCGCTTCATTTAGAGCCACATACTCGTCCTGTTTAATCCAGGTTTCTGTTAAACATAATATATCAAACTCCTGATCTGTGATAGTTTCATTAACAATAACTGCTTTAGATGCGAGAGATCTAATATTTAACAGTCCTAGCTTCAGATCAGAGGTGCTGGCTGCGCATTCAGTGTGATCTGAGTTTGTGGTGTCTATGTTAATTAAATTACTAAAACAGACTTTCTGAGTCTTTCTAAATGTATGTTTATGTTTATCTCGGGGAACAGACACAGTCTCAATCTGATGAACCCTGAGTGACGACTCTATGCAGCTAGCAGACGGTTGGTTTAGCCTGTCTGTCTGCTCCCTGGCCTTGGCTCTGGATTGTCACCGATTAACTAGGCCTCTTCTGAGACTATGTGCTATACTACAAGAAATGAGAGCAGCACCTTCCCGAGTGGGATGGACACCGTCCCGCCCTAACAGGCCAGTTTTGCCCTCAAAAGTCTTCCAGTTGTCTATGAAGCCCACGTTGTTTTCGGAGCACCACCTGGACATCCAGCGGTTCAGCGACCATAACCTGCTGTAAGCTATGTCGCCACGTCTCATTGGGATGGGACCAGAGCAAACTACTTCTTCGGACATCGCCTTCGCTATTTTAAACACCTCTGTAAAGTTACTCTTACTAACCTCTGACTGACGAAGGCGTATATCGTTAGCTCCAGCATGTACCACTATCTTAGAGAACCTATGCTGACCTAGAGCCCTAAGATTACCTGCTATGTCCGGTGCTCTGGCTCCCGGGATACACCTGACCACTGCCGCTGGCGCCCCTAAAGGCCGAGCTAATTTCACATGTCTCAGTATAGAGTCTCCTATAACCAGAGCTCTTTCAGGTTTCTCAGCGGGTGCATCACTGAGGAGAGCGAACCTGTTGGACACGTGAAGCGCAGAAGAGGTGTGCTCCGGTGGGCTAGCCTTAGCGTTAGCTTTGGCTGAACGAGTATGCCGCCGAGTCGTCACCCACTCGCCCCGCTGTGAGGCTCTACTGCCGGAGTCGGGGGATGATTATCTCCACCTGTGGCACCCAGACTTTCCACTACAGGATTAACGCTGCTCTCGCGCTCTCTAACCCTCTCTAAAGTCTGCACGAGCTCCTCTAATGCTAATATCTTCTCCGTCAGGGTGCTAACTAACACACACCGATCACAAATAAAATTATCACTAATGACGGAGGAAGAAGGTCTAAACACCCTGCACTCCACACACTGAGCGAGCTGAATGGTAGACATGATGATGTACCTTTGTGCCGGAGTTGTGATTATTTGGTGATGGATTCGCTTGTTGTTGGTTTTTCTCTCTCTTACACTGCGGAATTGTGGGTAATCGTCTCCCCTGCTGGGTCTTAGTGCTCGTCTCTCACTGGTATAATCAACATCTGTAAAATATCTTTTATTTTGTGTTTGTGTGTGTGTGTGTGTACAGAACGTGTGTACTGTTTATTATGACACATGTGTGCATGCGTGTAAAGCAAAAGAAAGTCTCATTAGAAAGTAAAGATCCATTTTCTCTCTCTGTATCAGCCTGCACTGCACTTTGCGCACACGTGTGTCATTGGACACCTGCCCCTTCACACACACACACACACACACACACACACGCACAGACACACTCTGCTCTACACAGAAACTCTGCTCTGTCGCAATTCTTTTCAAAGGTAAAGTGCAGGTTCATTTGTTTTATTTTTACTTAACAGCAGTGATTCCATTAGTCTGCGCTCAGTCGAGTGTCATTATAGAGATTTCTTGTTTATTTTCCCGTTAAACCAGTGTTTCCGTTTGTCTGTGTGTGTGTGTGTGTGTGTGTGTGTGTGTGTGTGTGTGTGTGTGTGTGTGTCAATTCCTGTCTCTGTGTGCATGGAGTTTGCATGTTCTCCCCGTGCTTGGTGGGTTTCCTCCAGGTACTACGGTTTCCTCCCACAGTCCAAAGACCTGCAGACTAGGCGTTCCCAAATTGGCCATAGTGTGTGAATGAGAGTGTGAGTGAATGTATGTGTGTGTGCCCTGCCATGGATAATGCCCGTCTCATGCCCTAAACACCCTGGGATTGGCTCCAGGTCCCTGCGACCCTGAATACAGGATAAAGCGGTATAGATGATGAGTGAGTGAGTGAGAGTGTTTCAAACAAACACATGTTCACAATATTCATTGATGATACTACTTTATTACATCATTTCATGCTAAACATTGAGCTCCCTCTACATCTGGGCATTTTTACCATAAGCACATCAATCATGTGTAGTTGAAATTACATTACTTCCTTATAGCAGTGAAGACAATGGTGGGTTTGGGGAACACTGTGCAACATCTTCGCTTTGATCCTCTGTCTTCTGGTTCCCCTTTCTAGTCTAACATGAGCTACAGTATTTCCTCTTTCTTAACATGACGATAGGATTACATCAATGTGTCTTTCTCTTTTATCTCTAATTTTCTGTAGAAATATTGCAGAAGCTTTGCATGAGAATCTAATTATGAACCCAGAGCAATCCATTTGATCAGACAGTCTTTTTTAATCCTGGATTTTTGGTTTACAATCATATGGGTTAGTCTACTTTTTGTTTAAAGTTTAATCTCTTCGCATAAATATTAGCATCAAAATGTTAAAAATTGTGGTTGAAATCAACAGTATCAATTCCGCTTGATGCAGATATGTTTCACTTTGACTTGTCAGATCTTGTTTCAGTAATTGGGAGTAAGTCATCAGGTTGCACAACTTTGAGAAGTCTTACAGTCATCATAAGGAGAAGCTGTACATCCGAAGAAAATAGACAGCTAAATGTTGAAATGAGGAGTGCCGTCACAGCCATATTGACTGCACTGATTCTAACCGAGGTTGCTGCAGAAAGCAGGTTTCAGTGGCGGTGAATGTGAACGGTGATTCACGTGACACACAGCGCAGTTATCGTTTTTCGAGCTGCAGTAGAAACCCTGTTACCTGTTGGTGTTTATCAAACATAATAAAAAGTTGTGTTTTACAATAACTTTTATCAAACACTTTTTTGCTATCTAGCAAAACAGCTGTAGACCAAGAAGCACTTACCCAGCTAGGATATCATCAGAGCTCTTATTTCTGACATTGCCAGGTTGCTGGTCCCACAGGTCACTCTCATGGAGTTCTTTCTTTCTTTTTTCATGTCCATGACGATAATTAATCCACTGACAGTAGCTTTAGGAAGGTCAGCTAAAGTGCCTTGCAAAAGTATTCATACCCCTTGAACTTTTCTACATTTTGCCATGTTTCAAAGACAAAAGTAAATGTATTTCATTGGGAATTTATGTGATAGCTCAAAATAAATTATGTCAGGGAGTGCGCCTGTGATGGCCGTGTGCCCAAATCAATTATCGCCCCTCGCCCACTTCGTAGGCTCCCTAAGTAGGCCTATGCTGGCCGGCTGGCGTTGATTAACGTTAATAGGATCACGGTGCCGCCCGTGCAACAATGGGTCAAACCCGCTACATGTGGCACAAAATTGTGAAATGAAAGGTATTATGATGATAAATGGTGTTCCAAATGATTTACGATAAATATCTGAAAAGTATGGAGTGCATTTGAATTCACTACTCTGAGTCAATACCTTGTAGAACCAGCTTTCACTGCAGGTGCAGCCGCAGGTCCTTTGGTGTGTGTCTCTATCAGCCTTGTACATCTAGAGAGTGAAAGTTTTGCTCATTCTTCTTTGCAAATAGCTCCAGCTCGGTTAGATTGGATGGAGAGTATCTGTGAACAGCAATTTTCACATTCTGCCACAGATTCTCAAGGGAACAGCCAAAAGACAAAGCACAAGGCAACATCTTTGCAATATCATATATTTGATCTTCTGCCTGCTGGTTGCTCTTTGTGTTATACATGAGCTATATCTCAGGTCTTGAAAAGGGCAACAAGTTGATATTAATGAGCTTGGTCCAATGCTATATTGTTTCTATATAAATATTGCAAAGGCTCCATATCAGAATCTAAGACTATTCACAATATTTACAAATTTCAGGCTTGTCATGTTAGATCTTGTTTCAGTAACTGGGAGTAAGTAATGAAGTTGCATAACCTTAAGTCACTACAAATTTGTAGTGATACGTCAGAGATACACAAGCTTTTCTGCTGGAGAGAATAAATTGGGTGTCATCTGCATAACAATGGTATGAAAATCCATGTGATGTTATGACCTTACTAAGACACAAGGTATAGAAGGAGAATTGAAGAGGATCAAGTCCTGAGAGACACCAGTGGAGAGTGTTCCGCAAGACGAGCAAAGATTTTTAATAAAATATGACTTGAAAAACAAGCATGTCTTGGTTTACGAGTGCCAAGTTTTTTGACACCGACACACACACCGACACAAACACACACTCTCACACTTTTTTTTTTGGTTGTGGAACAAATTATTTGAGTTTTCATTATTTCTTATGGGAAGATTTGATTCGGTTTACGAGTGTTTTGGAATATGAATTCCACTGTACTAATACATTAATCCTCCGTAAGGCCAAACGCCCAAGTCGCAAATCGCTTCTGGGTTTCCATCTGGCCGCGAGTTTATTCAGAAGTTGCTTTACATCCCTGGATCAGTGGCTCAATTATTCCCTGATAGAGGTGCAATGCCTTTATCCTGTAGTGCTCACTTATATTCAAGCTGCAACTAGCTTTCCATCCAAAAGGGGCAAAGGATGCACTTATGGTGTTTCTGCTCACAGACAGAGCACTAGAGTGGGCCACTGAATTGTGGCAGCACCTTTTCTCTGAGCAGCCCTTGGAATGAAGCAGGCCTTATGGCCATGTATATTCAAGGGTTCTCCATGCGGCTGAAGGATGAGCTAGCCATATGTGATCCTCCACAGGATCTGGAGGAATTATATAGGCTATAAATGCAGGTGGATAACCACCTTAGTGAGTTTCAGGCCAGACGTTCCAGAAGCTCCAGACAGGGAAAATCTCCTCTACCTCATAAATGCTGCTTCAAGTGCCTAGCCAGTCGCTTACACAAAGCCACGAAGCCTCACCTCTGCCAATGGAAACAGAGCCTGAGGTTTCAATTAAATTAAATTTTATTTGTGTAGCGAATTTAATAATTGTCATCATCACAAAGCAGCTTTATACAATCAAAAGAATTATTTAAGTTTGTATGAAATGTGAATGTGTATTAATCCAAAATGGTCAGATAGGCAGATACTCCCTGATGAGCAAGCTGAGGGAAACGGTGGCAAGGAAAAACTCCCTGAGATGGCAGTAGGAAGAAACCTTCAGAGCAATCGGACTCAACGGGGAACCCATCCTCATTTGGGTGAACAGAAAGCAGGAATGGATCTACATTCATACTGTGTGTTAGGTTTCAGGCAGTTCAGTATAACAGTTGTGAACAGATGTTAATTGATGTTACTATGGAGTCCAGGTAGTTATTGGAGGCTCAGGTAGACTTGTAGGAAATTCCAGTCCTGAACTATCGAGCGACTTTAGCCAAGTCCGTAGAGAAACATTGCCAGCTGTCAACATCAGTCCAGGCCAGAACCGTCTTCCTAGTAGAGTGAAACCGCCCCCCAGACATTGGACGCATCCGAAAGAGACACACGGGACATATATGTGATGAGATATCCAACCAGAAGCGGGGTACCAGGAGGCAGGTCCAGAGGGCAGAGGGGGTCTGGATCAGGGGCATCTCAAGAACGACATGTGTAGCTCGACAGAGAGAGGAAAAGAGAGAGGGGGGGGGAGCCGAAGATGAGAGATAACAGTTAGGTCTGGTCACAGTCACATAATGTATAAGGTGAATGTATATGTAGTGTAGAGTGCAAGCAGGGACTCCAGCAGGACTAACTATAACAGCTTAACTAAAAGGGAGAGCCAGAAGGAAACACAAACATGAGGGGGAACTGAGATGTAAAGCAACCAATCACCTCACCGTCAACAAACCTGAGTGAACAATGAGAGTGGGGAGGACAGCATCTAAACATACCAGTTCACCAGAATACTCTACGTCCATGAGTCCCCCAGATCTGCTCCTTTATCTAAGGCAAATCAACATACAAAATGCTTGGTTAAATAAATAGGTTTTTAGCCTAGACCTAAACACTGAGACTGTGTCTGAGTCCCGAACACTATTTGGAAGGCTATTTCATAACTTTGGGGCTTTGTAAGAAAAAGCTCCGCCCCCTGCTGTAGTTTTAATAATACGTGGTACTGACAGGCAGCCTGCATCCTTTGATGGAAGTAGGCGTGGCGGATCGTAAGACTCTAGCAGTTCACTCAGATACTGCGGCGCGAGACCATTTAGTGCTGTATATGTCAAAAGTAGTATTTTAAAATCACTGCGAAATTTCACAGGGAGCCAATGAAGTGTAGATAAGATAGGGGTGATGTGCTCGTATCTTCTGGTTCTAATGAGGACTCTTGCTGCTACATTCTGAACTTATTAAAGCTTGTTTATGCACCTAGTTGAACAACCAAACAGTAAGGCGTTACAATAGTCCCACCTTGAGGTGATAAAAACAAGAACTAGTTTTTCTGCATCGTTTAGTGACAATATATTCCTTAACTTGGCAATATTTCTGAGGTGAAAGAAAGCTATCCTGGTGATATTGTCTACATAAGCTTCAAACGAAAGACTGGAATCTATAATCACACCGAGGTCTTTTACTGTTGCACTAGATAGAAGAGAAATGCCACCTAAAATTACAGTGTGAACTAAAATCTTGCTTCTAGCTGCATGCGGTCCTATGACAAGAACTTCTGTCATATCAGGATTAAGCAGAAGGAAGTTCATTAGCATCAAGTCTCTTATATCCTTTACGTATTTCTCAAATTTAGCAAGCTGGTTTCTCTCATCTGGTTTTGCTGAGACGTATAACTGTGTGTCGTCAGCATAACAGTGAAAATTAATATCATTCTTATGGATTATGTTGCCCAAAGGAAGCATGTAAAGAGAAAAAAAGCAGTGGGCATAAAACCGAACCCTCTGGGACACCAAACTCCACTTTAGAACATGCAGAATAATCACCATTTAAATCTACATACTGATAACGGTCAGTCAAATAGAATCTGAGCCAGGAGAGGGCCGTTCCCTTAATTCCTACTACATTTTTCTAATCTGTGAAGGAGAATACTATGATCAATGGTGTCATTGAGGTTGAGTAACACAAGTATAGTGACGCAACCCTGATCAGAGGCCAATAGGAGGTCATTTACTACTTTAACGAGTGCTGTCTCTGTGCTGTGATGAGGCCTAAATCTGTTCCGCTACTATCTTTTCCAGAATCTTAGAGATAAAGGGGAGGTTTGATATCAGGCTGCAATTGGACAGCTGACACGGGTCGAGGTCAGACTTCTTAATTATCAGTTTAATAACTGCTAATTTAAAAGATTTTGGAACATACTCAATGCTGAGCGAAAGAATGAATTATTTTCAACAGGGGTTCTGTTATACCTGGCATTATCTGTTTGAGAAAATGTGTCAGTATAGGATCTAATATACAGGTGATCATTATACCTGAGAGCGAGTTTCTTATCTCTAATGAATTTTCTTTTAACTGTAGCTACGTTATCTGAGGTATAACGAAATGTTGACTCTAAATGTTCAGTCGCCTGATCCAGTTCTGTGGAGTCAGATGGCGATCCAATCAAAGTCTCTGGGAGATTATTGATAAAGCTCTGTGCGGTATTTGATGTAAATGTACGTTTAATACGGTAGTGCGGTGCTGTGCGTTCATTATTACTATGACACGCTTTAATCGAGACAAGGTAGTGATCTGAGATAACTTCAGACTGTGGAATTGTGGTTATATTTCCTATACTTAATATTTAATCTAAAGTGTGAGCTGCTTTATGAGTGGGTCCTACTACACACTGATTTACTCCTACTGAGTCCAGTATGGACAAGAATGCTGTTCTCAGAGGGGCTTCTGGATTTTCAAAATGAATATTAAAGTCTCCGGCAATTAACGCTTTGTCTACAGAAATGACTAAATTTGAGTGGAAATCTGCAAATTCGCAGAGAAACTCCGAGTACGGCCCAGGGGGTCTGTAAATGATGATTAGCGGGATTGACTGAGCTGACTTTATGTTACTATAGAGAACTTCAAATGCATTAGATTTAAAACTGTGTTTTTGTACGAGAGACAGATTATGGTTATAAATAACTGCGACTCCTCCTCCTCTACCAGTTAGCCGAGGCTGGTGTATGTAGCTGTATCCAGGAGGACTAGCTTCATTTAGAGCCACATACTCGTCCTGTTTAATCCAGGTTTCTGTTAAACATAATATGTCAAGCTCCTGATCTGTGATAGTTTCATTAACAATAACTGCTTTAGATGCGAGAGATCTAATATTTAACAGTCCTAGCTTCAGATCAGAGGTGCTGGCTGCGCATTCAGTGTGGTCTGAGTTTATGGTATTTATGTTAATTAAATTACTAAAACAGACTTTCTGAGTCTTTCTAAATGTATGTTTATGTTTATCTCGGGGAACAGACACCGTCTCAATCTGATGAACCCTGAGTGACGACTCTATGCAGCTAGCAGACGGTTGGTTTAGCCTGTCTGTCTGCTCCCTGGCCTTGGCTCTGGATTGTCACTGATTAACTAACCCTAATAATAATAATAATAATTTTTATTTATATAGTGCCTTTTGAAAGCTCAAGGACACTTTACAATGAATAGAAAAAGGGAGACAAACAGACACTGAAGTATAAATGAAGCGAGCTGTAACATTCAGAAAACAAGTAAGTTTTGAGTAGAGATTTAAATGCTGAGATGTTATTAACAGAACGGAGAGAGTGTGGTAGAGAATTCCAGAGCTTAGGTGCAATAGCACTAAATGATCTGCCCCCCATTGAAGAGAGGCCTCAGGTACCGAGGGACAACAAGAAGGCCGGAAGAGTCGGAAGAACGTAGTGAGCGAGACGGGGTGTAGGGGACAAGCAAATTGAGGAGATAAGAGGGAGCCAAGCCATTTAAAGATTTAAAAACAAAGAGGAGAATTTAAAATTTGATGCGGTAGTTAACTGGGAGCCAGTGGACATCAAACAAGTCTGTGTTCTATCCGTAGAGTTTTGAATACATTGTAACCTAGAGATGGAGCTGGCAGGTAAACCAGTGAAGAGGGCATTACAGAAATCAATGCGTGATGAGACAAATGCATGGATGACAGTTTCAGCATCTTTGGTACTGATGAAGGGACGCAGTTGGGCAACGCGACATAGATGGAAGAATGCAGATTTAGTGACAGATTTAATGTGAGACTGAAAGGAGAGTGTTTCTCCTAAATGTTTGACAGAAGTTGATGTTTTGATGCGAGAGCCAGCAATCTCGCAGGTGAAATTAGTGGAAAGGTTGCTGGTGACTGCTGGGGTGCCAATGAAAATGGTCTCAGTTTTATCCATGTTAAGTTTCAAAAAGTTTAAGCTAAGCCAAGCTCTAATGTCCTTTACGCATGCAGAGATTTTGTCAATTTGGACAGGTGGAGTAGGTGTACACATGGAATAAAGTTGCATGTCGTCGGCATAAAAGTGATAATTAAGACCATGACGTTGAAGGATCAGACCGAGTGGGATTATGTAAATTGTAAATAATAGTGGGCCAAGAACAGATCCCTGGGGAACACCTTGCTTCAGGGGGACAGTGGGTGATCGAAAATCCTTAACAGAAATGTAAAACTGTCGATCTGAAAGATAGGAAGAAAACCAAGAAAGAGCAGTACCAGAAATGCCCAGAGAAGAGAGATGAGAAATAAGTAAATCGTGGGAGACAGTATCGAAGGCAGAGCTGAGGTCCAGTAGCAATAGTATAGACAAGGATCCAGAATCACCAGTAAGCAGTAGATCATTCACTACCTTTACAAGTGTAGTTTCAGGACTATGGAGGGGGCGAAAACCTGACTGAAAAGGTTCGAAGAGATTATTATCAACTAGAAAGGACTGGAGTTGGGTAGCAACAGTACTTTCCAGTAATTTAGATATGAATGGTAAGTTAGAAATGGGATGATAGTTAGATAGAACTGAGGGGTCGAGGTTGGGTTTCTTAAGCACAGGTGTAACTGCAGCAGTTTTTAGTGGCAACGGAAATGAAGCAGAGGTAAGAGATGCGTTGATGAAATGAGAAATAGGTGCAGAAATAGCAGAGTGGCAAAGTTTCAGGAGAGAAGTAGGAGCAGGATCAAGGTGACAGGAAGAAGGGTTGGATTTCAGGTTTAGCTTAGAGACGGAGTCTGGGATCGTCAGAGAAAAACAAGATAGAGACTGAGATGATGGAATTGTTGGATGGCTGAGCTCTGTATTAGTAGGGAAACATTGGTGGACGGCCTTAGTCTTCTCAAGCAAATAATGCAGAAAAGAGCAGCAAAACTCATTAGATGCTATAGTATCCTGAGGTGTGTGGTTGGTAAGTTTAGTTATCAAATTAAATAATGCTTTTGGCCTGTTGCTCAAAGGTAGAGCGAGCTGAGAAGAGAGCGGATTTATAACGTTTGAGACGTCCTCCGAGTGTGTTACCTCGTCCCCAACGGTGCGCGAGCGAGCAGTTCGAAAAGATGCGGTCGGCTGGCGTCACGTGGTTCAGAGGAAACACGTGATAGTCTTCGGCCCTCCCGGCTGAGTGGTAGTAGTAGCCTTAATGTGGGAGCCCCCTAGTGACGGGGAGGAATTGGACACGATTAAATTAGGGAGAAAATCGGGGGAAAAATCTAAAATTAATATGCTATTAATTAACATGAGAAATAGTGCTTTCGGATTGTAACATTTACTGTTTTTTACCTCTAATGAAAGTCTCTACTGTTTGTTGAGCTCTGGCTCTGGTAATTGATTTTGTTGGGTCTTTCTATTTCAGTTTAAGGAATATACAGTGCTGACAGAAACATTTAGACCCATCACTCAGTACGTGGTTAAAGCTTCTTTGGTAGCAATGACAGCTTTGTGACAGTTTGTGAATGATGCTACCGGCTTGGTATACCTTTCTTTTGAAAGTTTCTTCTATTTTTCTTGTCAGAACCATTGAAACTCAAACAGGTTGGATGGGTAGTGTCAGTGACCAGCTATTCTCTACAAAGAGGCTTTCAAGAGTTAAAGAGATCAACAGACTTTATTGTCATTGTAGTGACACAACAAAACTAGTTTGGTAGCTCTCAGAGAGCAGCAGCAATAACAAATGTAATAATAATATATTTTTTTTAATGACACTATGTAATTGCACTTAAATGTAATAAATATATAAATATAACAATATACACAATGGGATGTATGTGAAGTGGATCCTGGAACTTGCTGCAAAGAGCAGAGTGCAAACAGTGCGGGCACGATGGTGCTCTGCCCCCCATTGAATATCCCCCATTGGTATCATGTCCAGACTCAGCAGGATCTCATGTGCCGTTTAGTGAGGTCTGGCCGCTCCACCATAGAGGCCTGCAGTGGAGTGCTGGAGTGATGGCTGTCCTTCTGTATGTCTCTCCCATCTCAAGGGAACTCAGGATCTCATTTATAGTGACCCTTGGGATATTGGTTTTTAATCTTCATCCCCGATTGCTCAGTTTGTGATCTGGGAAGACGACAGCAGAGTCTACTGTGCTTTGGGCACTTTCCAAACTGCAGAAAGTTTCTTGTATCCTCTGGTATCCTCAGCTTGATATCTTGACACAATCCCGTTCACAGGTCTACAAATTCTCTCAACCTCATGGATTTGTTTTCATTCTGACATCAATGGTACAGGCAGTGGTGTGCTTTCCTAATTATGTCCAGTAAATTCATTTAGACACAGGTGGACTCCGGTTAAGCTATAGAAGCTTTAATGTCTCCTAAACGCTTGAGTGCAATATTTAATTCATCCGTTATCTTTTCTATAACAAATAAACTTTTGCTCTTTGCAATTGCAATAAGAACTTTGCTTGATGTGGTTACACTTTCCACCCACCAAACCAGATCAAAAATATTTTGATTACAATAGTTTAGTCTTGATTAAATTTACCATAACAAAACCTCCTAGACATTTAAAGATTTAGAGATTTTTTAAAATGTTTTTCCACATTTTAAATGAACAATATTGCTTTTAATATTTAATAAAAACTTTGAATAAAAGTCTCAAGTTCAGTATTACATTCTGGCTGGAAATGAGGGGGAAAAGCAAAGGGCAAATTATTATATCTATAAGTAGACACAAATGTGTAAATGAACCACCACTAAGGACGTCAGGAACTAGACAGGAGACCTTATGTGCTAGATTGACCACTGACATGCCACTGTCCGCTCTGAAAGTAACATCAAGGCCACTTCTTTTGTTTCTGCTACACACTGAACACATTTGTGTTTGAGATTTGTGCTTCAGAATTCTAACTTTTATTTCCTGATATTCACGTCATGGTTCTTCCTGTGTTTATACTTTTGACTTTTGTGTTCTATAAGACTTTTATATTGACATTTGGTTCCAGACTCTAGTTCTCAGCAGGCTCTTCACCAGTCATATGGTCCTAATTGAATTCATGTCCATGACGTTCTGAGTGAGTTTGATTTGTGTTAAACTACTACAGAACATGGCAGTGTTTGTTTGAACCCACTCATTTTTCAAGTTATCAGATATATATTTTTAAAAAGTGACCGACAGGTGTCTCTTGTTGCCCAAATGTTCCCAGTTGGATTGACTGTTTGAACAATTAATGTTGCTCTGAATGTCTACATTTGTTTTGACCTGTTAAGAACACCCACTCACTCATCGTTTATACCACTTTATCCACGGACTCAGGGGACTTGAACAGGGTGCCAATCCATCGCATACACACACTCCAGGCAATTTGGAAACAGCAATTAGTCACACTCTCATTCACACACTACGGCCAATTTGGGAACGCCTAATCTGCAGGTCTTTGTACTGTGGGAGGAAAGCCAGCAAGCACGGGGACAACATGGAACCTTTGAGGAATCGAGCCTGGCCGGGAATCGAACCCGGACTTTGGAGGTGCAAGGCAACAGTGCCAACCACTACACCACCGTGCCAACTGTTAAGAACACGTTTGTTGTTTAGAAGGTTAAACTAACATGTAGACCAGTGACCTGTCTATAGGAGAAAGCCACAGCACAAGATGGAGCCTCTCATCAGCAGTGAGAATCAGAAGGTCAGACTGGATTTTTCAAAGGTGAACCACAAAAGTTCTGGAACTGAGATAAACCTCTACAGAGGATTTAACAGGTCGTGTCAGGGCCTGCATGGTTGCTCCTAGAATGTTCTCACTCACTCACTATCTATACGCTTAACCTGTATTCAGGAGCGCAGGGGCCTGGAGCATATCCCAGGAGACTTGGGGCACAAGGCGGGGTACACTCTGGACAGGGTGCCAATTCATCGCAGGGCACAGACACATACACTTACACACAACAGCCAATTTGGGAACACCAATTAACCTAACCTACATGTCTTTGGACTGTGGGAGGTAACTGGAGCACGCAGAGGAAACCCACCAAGCACAAGGAGAACATGCAACTCTGTGCACACAGACACGGTAATCAAACCTGGCCGGGAAGTGAACCCGGACCCTGGAGGTACAAGGCGAAAGTTCAAGGCGTGCTGAATGTTCTCTATAATCTTTTTTGATGATCGAACTCAGGATTGAGGAGCAGAATGAAGTCCGAATTCTACTTAACTATTCTGTCTAATACTTTTACAGAGAAATCTATCCAATCTAACTGGGAAGAAATTCATCTTGCAGCTGGACAAGTGCATCAGCAGAGCTTGTGCAGCTTTTCACCTCCTGAGGAAAACAAGCCTGAAAAATCATCACAACAGGAAACAGTACAACAGTTCGGTAACGTCAAAGGGTCACCAGCTTGATGCTGTTATTGCAAACCAGGGAAATGCTACCAAATATCAAGTCTTACTTACTTATTTCATTTTATTTACTCTCCAGTTCTTCCAGCCATATTTTGGATGCACATCCACATCTGGATGCAAATATCAGAAAATGAGAGCTGAAAATCTTCTCAATCATCTTGTAGTTTTTATCTCAAACCCAAGTGCTGCTCCGGTACTTTCAGAGGGGACTGTGAAAATTATGTTTTAATATCCGTTGTGGGATGGGATGGGAGGAAATGTCTTTTCAAACATCCTAGAAGGTCAGGTTCATCTTTATGAGGTTGATCTTTATAAATCGACGTGGGGTCTTACAGTGTGAGATGACATGAAAAAGTGTGGAGCTCTTGTCAAAGCGTTTACCGAATGAGCCTTTGAGACACAATGTAGTTGTGTTCTTACTCGGATCTCATTAAATTCGTAGAATTCCCTCAGTTCCCTGATAATCAAGATTAATCATAGCATGCAGTGAAATTCAGAAATTCCGTGCCTAAACTTTGAGGTTTTTGAAACCCTAGTTATTATCTATGTAAAGGTTTGTGATCACCACATTACTCATTAATTTAGTTATTTGCTCAGAAGCGTCAATAACACTCAGACATGAATGACTAAAACAAAAACGTCTCATGGCAAAATCACTGACTCATAGCCCCCACTGATCAACCACATGCAGTGACAAAGTTAAAAGGGTTTTGTCTGTCAATACATGACCAATGCATTCTCCTGAACATTACGAAAAATATGAAATGGATAAAAAAGAAACGATTTATGATACCTTTACTACTCAACTATATGATGCCAAACATATGATGTGTCTGTTTACTGATGTTTACTCTTTGTTTTGCCGTCACTTCAGGAAAGTCTGCGTGAGAATGTAACTGCACCCTGAGTCAGCATATGTGAGGGCGCCACCAACAGGTCAAAAGAAGACGCTCGTGAAATAAGAAGGAAATAAGGAAATGGACCGTGCTGCAGCTTTCTCCATCTGTGACTTAACGGCTTTCCCACATTTCCAAACATTTTGAGCACAAATGCACTCCTCTACAAACTGTCTAAGACGTCCCAGTATTGACCTGCCATCTGTTCCATCCGCTCCAGAATCTACTACACCTTCAAGTCTGTTGTGAATGTCAAAATAACAGCAAATTAAACCAAAAAAAGTCTGCTGCAACCAAGAAGAGCATCCGTTCAACACCACCAGTAACGACACTGAATCTCTCCAATGACAGAAACTTCAAAGCACTTTAGTCAATCGTTCTGAATAAAAGCATCTGCCAAATGTAAATGTGTGTATTTCCTCTTGCACACAAGTGCACTGTAAGGATGCTGATCCTGCTGTGCCCTGATAAGCTTGGATTCACTTTTGTGTTGTATTATGGAAATGTATTTTGTTAAAAGAGAATTATTATAATAGAATTAATAGAGTCGGCCCACTATAGCAATCCAGAACCAGCCATACAGTGTAAACCCTACCATTCAAACCACACACACACACACACACACACACACACACAGTGCCATGCTGACAAAAATACAGCATGAGCTGGTTCACGTTGAATCTGATATGAGATGATTAAATCAGTGGACTTATCACACAATCTCCCCTAAATACAAGCACTTTCGACAGAACTGCAGATCAGAAACCCGCCGACCCACCAGGAACGTGTCCGGTTTGCCAGGCGGCCTGTTCCTGTTTAGAATAATGGCCGAACGGACATGAGGGCTGCTACTTGTCATCTACATGATCTCGATCATGCATTTTGTATCCAGCAGGCGCTCATCCTTACACAGTAACCAAGCCAGTTTTCTTGGTATCTTCATTTAAACAACATTTGGTTTAAATCTCTAAATGTTTTTCTGTAAACTTGGATTGTACATTTTACTGTATAAGAGTAAAGAATTCTCAAATGTCTTTTACTCCTATACTGACTTTAACCTTTGAAATGAGAGCAAGTTAAATGTTGACTAAGCATGCTTTAGGCGAGACTTGGTGGTTTCCTTTCCCGCTTATCTACTACACTGCAGCTCAGAAGAGGCTCAGCAAACTGGTTTATTATCGGCATCTTGTATCAATCCATCTCCACTCTGCAACATAACAGGTTTACTTGTTTACTTGCTTTCCACTCCCCCCAAACCCACTTCCCTTTGCTTGGTTTAAACTGCCACGTCACTTTTCTTGAGAACAAACTGAGATGTCGTGTCATCTGAAAGGCTCGAGAGAACTTCAGGCCTTTGGCTTTAGCTGTAATGGAACTCGAGCGTTTCATGAGTATTTGATCAGTAAAAATGAAACGAGGTTATAATTAGATTGCCAGCTAGTCGTGGAACTCATTTCTCCCTGAAAAAGAAATGTTTTGTTCAGCCGTACAAGTTTTGCTCTCAATCTTTAACCCTCTGCCATTTCTCGTGGAGAATCCGTGACCTTGCAAGTGACAGTTTCCTGGAAGTTTATTTAAGCTTTTAAACAGTTTGTGCCACGTGGACGAGGTCGTAGTGATGATGTAAATGCGCACGCTGGTCTGGATTCACACATCATGTAGACATAAATACAAGCATTTCAATATTCACAGATTTAAACAATATTGTAGCACCTGCCTCTTTGCGACCAAGGCGTCAGTAGCAAGTCCTATAACT
Organism: Clarias magur; assembly: GCA_013621035.1. Lineage (NCBI taxonomy): Eukaryota > Metazoa > Chordata > Actinopteri > Siluriformes > Clariidae > Clarias > Clarias magur. The sequence continues at coordinate 115,393 of QNUK01000882.1, read as the reverse complement.
TGGAGTAAATTTTCCAGCATTTCCTGCAGATGCTCAATTGGATTGAGATCGAAAGACTCTGGAGGCCGAAGAAACACATCGAACTCTTGTTAATGTTCCCCAAATCGTTCCTGAACAACCTGAACAACATCTGGGAACACCGTCTCCATGAAGGGGTGAAACTCGGTTAGCAGGAATGTTTAGGTAGGTGGGACGTGTCAAAGAAAACAGTTAAATGAATGGCAGAAGCCAAAGTTTCCCAGCATCACACTGCCAGCTCACCTTCTTCCCATAGTGCATCCTGGTTCCATCTCTTCCACAGGTTAGCAACACACACCTAAACACAGCCATCCACATGATGTAAAAGTAAATGTGATTCATCAGACCTTCTCCATTGGTCTAGTGCAGGTCCAGTTCTAATGCACATGTGCTCATTGTAGGAGCTTTTGCTGGTGGACTCGAGTTCCTTCCTATCAGAGCCAGTGTTCACTTTTTCTACGGTAGCTCTTCTATGGAATCGGACCAGACGGCCTTGGCATCGTTGGTCATTTGGTGAATCCTGACAGCTGCAGACGTTTCAGAAGAGCTGCTGGTTTGGAGTTGCTCTGACCCAGTCGTCTAGACATCACAAACCACTGCTCTGACCCTCGCTCCAATCCCCACGCGGCCGTGATGTTGAATTCACATCTGAACCTGGAACTCTTTGTCCTTTCTTGTCAGACAAGCTCGGCTGTGGTTTATAAAAATGACTTTTGAAGAGTGTTGAAATGTCAGCGAGTTTGGGGAAACAGTGTGAGCGATTGGCATTGTCTTATTAGGCCTGTTTAATATCGGTGTGTAGGAGTGACCGCTTGATCTAATCTTCACACATTTTGTTATTCACAGGAAACCTGAATGAGTTCAGTGATCTCAGTTTACTGTCATCTGCTTCATGACGTTCGTCCTCCAAGTGCAGAGTGAATTCACAGCACATTTTTATTACTTTATTCATTACTACTAGTCATTACAATGAATAGTCCAATTGGATTGAAATGTTTGTCTTAGAGGAAATTCCTAATCTCAGAGTTCCCAGGTGCCACATTATACCATGATATTAAACACACACACACACACACACACCAAAAGTGTATTGATTATCAGAATGCAGGAAACAAGATTCCTTCAATGTGAACAAATGCAAATTGTCTTCCCCACTTTGCCCAACTTTCAAAGAAAGAAAGAAAGAAAGAAAGAAAGAAAGAAAGAAGGTGTTTTCCCATATTTTATCTTTGCTCTCTTTCTTATACACACACACACACACACACACACACACACACACACACACACAAATGCGCACACGAGAGCCACATGAGTGTCTAAAATGATGAGAAAATAGATTTGGTACAAAACCTCTAAACCGTTTCCCTGCTGAATGATGTTTGTGTTTCTGTTGGACACTTGGACTCGTCCGGATCTCGGCGCCGCACAACCGTCCATTCAGTCAGATTAAACGTCTTTCTGTCTCATGTGTGGACGTTTAGCGTCTGCAGCGTCGGCACTTTGTATCAGTCAGGATTAAAGCTGTAACTTGAGGTTTTATCTCATCTTCAGGACGAACGAGTTTAACTTTTACAGAGTCTCAGTGAAAATCCAAACAGAACTGAAAACTCATTTCAAATATAATTATATGATATTAATCAGTTTTTTTTACCTAAAGGTCAGAATTGTTCCTCATTTTCATTATAATTCAAGTTAATTCGCTGCACTCAGGCATGTCTTTACAGTCTTTGTCTTTAGACTTGCAGCGTCACTCTGTGGCTGATTAACACACAAATTATTAATCAGATGAAAACGCAAACATGTTGAAGAGCTGATGAAGAAATCCGATAATCTGATAATCTGATAATCTGATAATCTGATGTCTGTGGGACGCGTCGAGTCACAACAACTTTCCACAAAATTCATGTAAGGCTACTGTTTACCACATTGCGTTTCTAATGAGTCACACGCACACACGCGCGCACACACACACACACACACACACACACACACACACACGCACACACGACAGCAGTAATCTGTTTGAACGAGTTTAGAAACTAAATTCAGTTTGGCTCAAGAGGCAAGTTTAGGATGTTTAAAGTGTTTTAAAAGACTAATATGTGAATTAAAGCATAATGATCAGATTTAAGATGTAAATAACGAAATAAAACAAGTATGAGGAGGAAACAGTCAGACTCATGAAGAGACGTGTCTTCTGGTCAGATTTAAAGACAGAAAAATTCAGGACGCATTCATCAAGAGTAAGGAGACTAAAAAAACCTTATAACCCGTTTATAACACGACCTGAAGCTGAACACTGAATCATCATGATTAAATAATCAACAAAACACAAACTGGTCTGAGTTCATCACCATCAGAAATAAAACAATACATCGTTTACGTGAAACTAATACGAGTAGAGTTTGATATTTTATCTCAGTAAATGAGTGACGCGGCTGTGACCTGAACATTACATCTGAGAAACTCTTTACTCGTGCTATTATCTGCCTGTGCGGAATTTTATGCGTCTTTTTTATCTTTTCACACCACGAATCACACAAATGAAATAAAGCATGAGACTCATGTGAGTGGTTCAGTGATCGAACGATCGTCATAATAACCTTCGATGCTATTTTAAAGCTCGACATCAAACCGGTTGTTGACAATGTGGTGAAATAAGTTTGTTTAATTGTTATACCGCGTGTTATGTTCTGTCTGAAATGTCTTTGTGCCGCTTTTGGCTTTTAGCTTGTCAGAAAGATTTCATCTCAATGTTACCGAGACTGTTTATAGTAAATAAAGGTAACATTGAGTCATGTAATAAAATATCATTATTTAAAATGTTATTGTTAATTGTATGAATTTATTTCTGCATAGTGTTTAGCACTGACCTCCAGGGTGCGAGTTCGATTCCCACCTCAGGGTCTGAATGCACGAGACGGTGCGTTATGGACGGATGGAAATTCACTTCTACAGCATTTGTATTAATTCAGAGTGTTTATAGAAGTGTTTTGCAGTAATAATACACATTGTAGCCTTGTGTTATACCTATAGGAAATTTTAATTAAACTCTATTAAAATGATTTTGCAATTCAATAGCCATTTTAAATAATATAAATAATTTCGATACATGAAACATCTTCATTAACGTAGCACTTCCTTGTTACCACCAGATGGCGATAAAGTACCTTTTTTTTTTTTTGCGAAAGCCGCTTTAAACAGTCCTTTTCTGTTGTTTTGGCGCCGCCTGGTGGAAAGCTGACGCATCAGCAGCCGTCTGTTTATTAGGCTGTGCCGGAAATCACAGCAAATACACTACATAGTGCACTCTTTTAGAAAATTTTAATTTCTCTAGTCAGAAACATCTAACAATATAATGTAATATAATGTAAAGCATTTTCTGTAGTTTAGAGTACTTTGAAGATGATGATACGCGCCCTCTATAGTGAATAAGGTTTATTTGTGTGCGGTTTGGGACACAGCCATGGTAGACTCAGTGAAAAGGGTGCTTAAGGTAATTTATTTTATGGAATTAGTGAGTGAATAAAATTCAAACCTAACGTCAATTTGTATATAAAATTAATATATTTTGTGTATCATTTTTTTTTTTATTGAAACAATGCAAATAAAATACAAAACACATTAACAACAACAACAACAACAAAAACATTAATTATAACACATCAAACACAAAGGACAAGGAACTATAAACTGACAGTTCAAAAAAGGGTAAAAGACACGAGAGGATCGATATGATAATTAGTGAAAGAAAGAAAAAAGAAAAAAGTGGCAAGAGACACATTACTTCAATTATAAATAATGTCATAATAATATAGAAGTCTATTATTCTTCTTATTAATAAGTCAAATTAGTTTAAGAGACTTAATAAGCGACGTCATTTCTATAATGAAACAAGGGAAATATAACTGTTCCTTTCTAATTCCTTATTTATGTATAAAGTATTTTGCGAGTCCAAGAGGTGGTCTTTTAAAAGAATTAAGTTTTTTTTTCTCACACTCAAAAAACAAATGAATCAAAGTTTCATCTAATGTACCACAGAAAGAACATTTACTCTCTACCTCCAAATATCTAGATAAAACTGAAGTGACAGGGTAAATCTTGTGGAGAATCTTAAAATGAACATCTTTTATTTTGTTGGAGATGCAGTATTTATTAGGTACCGTATAAGCCAGACTTTATGCCAGTTAATATCTTCAATATAAGACTTCCAATAATATTCCCCCCCCCCGGAGTAATTCTTCTTTGAGTTTGAAAAATCCGGCGAATGTGTTTATTATTGCATTTTTTATCAGATATATCAATACCATCTAACATTTTAGATTAGTTTAGATTGTCTGATCTCATATGAACCGAACGCCGGGTGACTCTGAATGAGAACAATTAAACCGGGGAGAATATCTCTCATTAACACATTCAATTCTTTAGTACTAACTGGAAGTCCATAGAGATTCAGGAACTGCTCGTATGTCAACACATTGCCTGATGTGTCAAACAAAGGAAGAATGTTAGAAATGTCATTGTCGAACCATCTGGGGAAAAAAAGAGATTTATTACGAACCATAATTAGTTCATTGTTCCAAATGAGCATTTTGTGAGGAGAGAAGTTGTGAGAAAAACAGTTTCCAGGCAAGAAGACGCTGCTGGTGAAATTTGGATGAATTAATTGGTCATTTCGAAGGGAATAATTACATTTTAAGACAAAGGAGAGGCCACCTATCATGTTAAACATATTATCTGGAATAAAGAACCGTAAGGAGTTACCATGTGTAAGACATCGTTTAATCCACTTAACTCTAAAGGTATTGATGGTGTCAGCAAAGTCTAAGAAATCAAGACCCCCTTGAGTTTTACATCCAGAAAGCACATCTTTCTTAAGTTTATGTGGTTTATTCTTCCAAACAAAATCCAGGAAAAGTTTACTGATATCTTCAATACATTTATTATTAATAAAAAGAGAGAGGGACGCGTAAACAAAATGAGAAAGTCCATCTGCTTTGGATAAAAGGACTCTAGCCACCAAACTCAGATCTCTATGAAGCCAGCTATGGAAAATTACTTTCGATTTAACTTTCGGTTAAAATTAAGATTTTGCCTAGTTACACTATATTTTATTTAATTGAACAGCTAAATATTTAACTGTATATTTCACTGGAATTTTATTAAAATGAGAATCATTACATTCGGAAAATGTTTTGTGTATTAGTGCCAGCAGGCTAATGATTAGCAAGAGGGGCGCCATTTTGAAATACGAGCGCTGCACTGTCGCTAGGAGACACGAGAGAGAGAGGGGGGGGCGGGGCCTACTGAGTGCCGAGATAAATTGATGTCATTTGAATATTTGAGAATTTTTATTAAATATTTGCATTTAAGTATTATGTGAGGAATAAGGTAACCATGAGATGATAATGAATAAATGTAAAATAATAATAATAATAATAATAACAGTAAAAAAATAAAATAAAATAAAAAATCACCATCCAATCAGAGGTATCCTCGTCATGGTGATCTGCTAGCCAATCAGAGCTCGAGGAGGCGGGACTAACGGAATACGGGTAGGACACAGCAGTTCCGTCGGCGGCCGAATCACAACGTCCGAGTTGACGCGCCAAAACTGAGTAAAGCTTAAATAAAGCATGGAGGTGAAACTGGACGGACCGCTCCGGAAAGAGCTCGCCGACTCGGTCGCCTCCTGCCGGGTGCTGGTGGTCGGAGCGGGCGGAATCGGCTGCGAGCTGCTGAAAAACCTCGTCCTGACCGGTTTCAAAAATATCGAAGTGGTAAGGAAGGGTTTCTTTGTGCGGCCTAAAACGTGGGTCGCGTCTTAAATCACACCGAAGATAATATGTAGTGCACTACGTCACTCCTGGAAGCGAGACTGTTACTATCCTAAGTGGTGCACATGGGTAGGGGGTGGGAGTTGATTTGTAATTGAACCCAACTTGTTAGCTCTTTCCCCCCTTTTCTTAGCATCACTAATTAATAAACAGAGCTATTTATTTACACTTCGCTATTATTAAATACGTTTTTACTATTGGTTTTGTTTTAAAAACTGGTAGTTAATAAACAAAAGTCTTCTGTTTAGTTTAAACTGGCATTGATTCATTTAAAGCTAGCTGGCTAACGCTCCTCTTTATCAACTCTCAGACATCATGTTTATATTTACATTTTTTTCTTCTTTCTTAAGAGTAATTAAATGTTTTTATACTGAACACTGGAATACTTTAAATCTGAACGTTAAACCTGAGACGTGTGTGCTGAAGCAGCTAAGCTAATGCTAATAATAAGTTAGCTTGTAGGCTACCTGCATCATTGAAGAAAAACAGAAATATAAATAATGTTGCTGTTTTTTTAAAACTCTTACAGCTTGAAAATACTCAAAGATCTGTGCACGAGACAAATGCTTTACTTTAAGATTCTTTTTTTTTTTTTTGCTATTTATATATTTATATAATCTTCTAACGTGAATAAACAGTAATGTAGTTTATATACTCTGATAAAATTACATCACAGTTTTGTGATTCTAAAAATCTGTCAAATCTGCCGATTATGTGAGGCTGAGACGGTGAAGTCACCAAACCGACGGAAGCTCGTGTGTAGAAGAGTGTAGAACAAATGACAGGTGTGTGTGTGAGAGTTTTAATCTGTTCAATCTGCCGTCTGGATGCAGATCGACCTGGACACCATCGACGTGAGCAACCTGAACCGCCAGTTCCTCTTCCAGAAGAAGCACGTCGGGAAATCCAAAGCGCAGGTCGGTCCGTCCGCTCGCTCGCTCGCTCGTGTGTCTCTGCTTGTTTTTCATCTCCACATCTGTTTTGCGTTTGCTCATGTGTTTTCCATTTCGTGTTCCAGGTTGCTAAAGAGAGCGCGCTGCGCTTCTGTCCTTCTGCGAACATCACGGCGTATCACGACAGCATCATGAAGTGAGTCTGAGGAGGGACTTCACATCTGTTTCACACCTTTTCCTCTCACTTAACCTTGCTCCAGTGTGTGCGCTGATCACTCTAAACACAAAGCAGACGTCTTCACAGGTCTGAGACCCAGCGCGATCGGGGCTGACCGGGTCGGGTCTCGCTCCACAGCCTCAGGCCTCACAGTATCTGCTGCTTCTGGTGAATAGGAGTGAAGGAAGTGCTGCAGGTTTCTGTTTTCCCTCTCAGTTTGTGGTTCGACTGCATTTCAGTCTGATGTCCACATCCTTTAACTCGGGTAGGATCTCCACAGGTCTGCGTCGGGTCCGGTCCACGGTGTTGGACTTGGAAAACCTGTAATGTAGATATTAATGGACAACTCATTTGTACTTGGAGACGCCCACAAAACTCCTTATAAGGTCAGATGCACGGACCTGCGGAGGCACGCGCGGTGAAGTCTGCAGGGGAAGAGACGTTTTAATGCATCTGTACAGCAAGAAAAATGTTTAACAATGTAACGATAAGCTAGAATTAAATGTAAACTGTAGTATTTAATAGAAAATCCTCACACAATCAATTTACAAGTTCATCTCCAGAGCACACGGCGTTGCAGAGTGACGACGTATACAGTTTAAAAAGAAAAATCTCATTTATTAAAAAGTTTTGTTTTTACATGGGAATCTGTCTGTTGATGAAACTGAAGCAGGTGTGAACAGATAACCTGAGACGCTTTTAAAAACAAATTGTTTTGATTTTTGTTACTGACCACTTTGAAAATCTTTATATTCATTCAGGTAAAGTTCACCTGTTTATAGCAAAGTGCACTAAAAGCTCTATAAAGGGTGTTTTTATGTAACACGTTCTTATCTGTTCCTCATAGTCCAGACTACAACGTGGAATTCTTCAGGACGTTCCAGCTGGTCATGAACGCTCTGGATAACCGCGGTGCGTTGTTAATTTTTTATTACTGTCTCAGCGCACATTCCTCATTTTGTCGTTACTCAAAACTCAATTGCGATTCGTTCTTCTGTCTCCAGCGGCCAGGAATCACGTGAACAGGATGTGTCTGGCTGCAGATATTCCCCTGATCGAGAGCGGGACGGCGGGATACCTCGGGCAGGTCACCGTCATCAAGAAGGTGAGGTGATGAACTGAGAGAAACGGCATTGATCCATCAAGTGAACCTTAATCTCATGTATAGTTATCTCGTATAAATCTATCGTTCTTGCAGCATGACGTTTGTTTTATCGCCTGCAGGGGGTGACAGAGTGCTACGAGTGTCAACCCAAACCCACGCAGAAGACTTTCCCCGGCTGCACCATCCGTAACACCCCCTCCGAACCCATCCACTGCATCGTCTGGGCCAAATACCTCTTCAAGTACGTCTCCTGTTCATATAGAGGGTGTGAGCATGGTGGTGTAGCGTCCATCAGACATAGCAGCGACTCTCAAAAATATTTACCCCCAGGAGACTTTCCCAATGTTGACGTTGTAGAAAATCACATGGCTTTGTCAGGATGGTGTGTTGTAGGGGAAATGATCGGGTGGAATCCTTCTGCCATACTGGATGCTTTTCACTGGCTTTGAAAAACATAGTAGCAGGTCATCAGTTATGGGCAGGTGGACTGTATCAGTTTGTAGACTTCGTAGGAGTTTCTTATCTCTGTAACAATCTAACACACTGCTGAATTCCATGTTCCAAAAATTCCAAAATTAAGGCCGTAGTATTTCCATTTTGATCTGGAGCTGAGATCTGACGTTACCATGGTGACATGGCGCAGACTCCAGCTCTCATCCCAGCTGTTGGGAGCTTTGAGCTACTGGAGTGCTTGAAAAAAAAAAAAGTAATATAAGCTAATCTAATAACGGCTAAATCCAACCACTACTAAATAATCTTAAGAATACTAAACTTAATTAAATAAAATCCCACCCTGCACTAAACTACTAAATAATACACACTAATAGGTACTAAATACATCTCAAAGTCCTGAATTTACACGATGAGGTCATGGGTTCCTCGTAGACAGGAAATGTACATTCATAGTCGTTTGTAGTTTGTTTGATTAACAGCTGTTAACAGAATGAACTCCCGTGTATTGTAAAAAAATAAATAAAAAAATGGACATTGCTGTGCACCAGATACCAATATTTAAAATTATACATGTACAATATTTGCAGAGAGTAAGTGAATGTATAGAATTTCTGAAGTCCAGTATACTGTGTGTGTGTGTGTGTGTGTTGGGGGCGCTCTGTCCTGTAAAGCTGTCCTGATGGTGAATAATTCTTATTTTGGGAAAATCCTCAACAAAGCAGCGTTCACAGCCCAAAACAGCTCTGAGACAAAAATGGCATTCGGGATTCCCCTCGCGATTTAAAGGCTCAGAGACGACACTGTTACATTTCACTGTGAGGTTCATTTTCTTAAGTGCAGTTACGGTTTTTGGCCACCTGATGGCAGTGTGTGGAAAGGGGACATGGATTAAGTCAAGTGGATTGGTCTGCTTTAAATTGTATATTCACGTTAAAGACGACATAAGACTGACTTTGTGAGACTTAAGAACAAATCAGACTTATGAACATATTCCCAGAACGGAACTCACTTGTAAGTCGGAGACGAACTGTAATTATAATGTATAAAGCAGTTCTGCCGATTGTAAGGAAGCGCATCGTCGCAGAATGAACTGTGTGGATCAAAAGGTTTCATTCCAGCACCACAATTAGAGAGAAATTAAATGTTTATGGTATTTAGTGATAGAATCTGCTATCGGTTTCTAAAATGATTGATTTCGTTAGTGTTTTTTAAAACTCCAGACGATGTGTTCATGTCTTGCCGTCTGCGTCCTGCGTTGTGGTGATGTGAAGCTCTAGTCTGTGTGTAAACAGTGATGATGCTGTGATTGTTTTCTTTAGTCAGCTGTTTGGAGAGGAGGATGCAGATCAGGAAGTTTCCCCCGACACGGCCGACCCCGAGGCTGCGTGTAAGTGACTCCATCGCTTCTGTATTGCTCAGTGTGACGTAACGTTATAACGGTGTTTAATCTCCACCTGGGTCTCTGTTTTTATTATGTTTATATGATACGGAAAGAGAAGGTTTTTGTTTGATATTAAACCACGTCCTGCTTGGTGTGTGTGTGTTTTAGGGAACCCTGAGGAAACGGCAGCACGAGCCCAAGCTTCGGATCAAGACGGAGATATCAAACGCGTCTCTACTAAACAGTGGGCTCGCTCTACTGGCTACGACCCCATCAAACTCTTCAACAAGGTGAGAGTAACTACAGAAAGGGCTGAATATTTAAATTTACTCAGAGTAGGAGAGCTGACCGGCCTCGTCTTCATCAGCTTTTTAAAGATGACATCATGTACCTGCTGACCATGGACAAGCTGTGGAAGAAGAGGAAAGCGCCGGTGCCGCTGGACTGGGGTGAAGTGCAGGAGCTTGGTGAGGACGCCATAGTCTGCTTCTGTACATCTACGTTTAGACACTAGTAGACCTTCACTGCATATTTAGTGTGATTAACGTGTGTGTGTGTGTGTGTAGTGAGTGGTCAGGACGAGGTGTGTGTGGCAGGGCTGAAGGATCAGCAAGTTCTGAGTGTATCGGGTTACTCTCAGCTCTTCCAGCACAGCGTCGAGACGCTTCGCTCACAGCTGGCCGACAAAGGTGACGGAGCCGAGCTGGTCTGGGACAAGGTCAGTGTGTGACACACACACAGCACATCGTGATCACTCTGTCTCTTTCTAACATGCACTCCCTGTGACCCACAGACTGAGCACACACATGACACACACGTGGTTGTTCGGGTTGATGTGGTTTGTTTTGATAAGATCACGTTAAACTCGACCCTCTCTGTTTCCAGGACGATCCTCCAGCGATGGACTTTGTGACGGCGGCGTCTAACCTGCGCATGTACATCTTCAGCATGACCATGAAGAGCCGCTTCGACGTTAAATGTGAGTGTGTGTGTGCACTGCGGCGCGACGTGCACTTTCCTTTCTTTCTCTCTTATCTGTTAACCGTGAATCAGTGTTTGCGTTCGATGGTCCGGATTTCACAATAACATCGTCTCTCAGCGGGCGTGACCTTGTCCTCAGTGTTGTGTCCTGTGGAGATGTAGCTGACTGACTGTGGCTCTTCTTCCACTAGCCATGGCCGGTAACATCATCCCCGCCATCGCCACCACCAACGCCGTCATTGCGGGCCTCATTGTGCTCGAGGCGCTCAAGATCCTCAGCTCCGACATCCAGCAGTGTCGCATGGTGAGAGACGGGGCATCACCAAATACCTAAAGTTTCATTATTAAACAAAATAAATAAACTACGGGGAGGAAATCTGAGCTATGTTTATTAGTGAGCGTAAGAGCATTCTCACACACACACACAGAAAAAGAAAAAGATCCCCTTGTACATGTCGATCAGACACAGTTCAGATCTAATGTGATGACCACGGTGCTGCTCATTAGATTAAAATAAGGAAATAATTAGAAACTTGGCCAATGTAAAGTCTGTTAAAAACAAAAATATTGCTGCTTTAATACAAAGTGCTTAAAGTTTCATCGTTACATATCTAATAACATCTCTAGTAATCTAACGTTTGGGACTGTTTCCCTTCTCTCTCTCTCTCTCTCTCTCTCAGATCTTCCTGAACAAGCAGCCGAACCCTAGGAAAAAGCTCCTGGTACCGTGTGCGCTGGATCGCCCCAACCCAAACTGCTACGTGTGCGCCAGCAAACCCGAAGCCACGGTTAAACTCAACGTGCACAAAGTCCTTGTACAGACTCTACAGGATAAGGTGAGGCATTACACACCCTGCAGTCTGTCACCCAATGTTTAGTTCTCCGCTTTTCTGCACGGTGGATTCAGGTGGATTGGTTTTGTTTTACTTTGTATGTTCGTGTAAAAGGTATGTGAGACTCACGACTTGAGAACGAATCAGACTTATGAACGTGCCCACGGAGAGGAACTTATTTGTAAGTAGGGGACGTACTGTACAGTGAAAACACTTCTACTTGTATTTATCGGTCAGATCCTGAAGGAGAAGTTCGGCATGGTGGCACCGGACGTGCAGATCGAGGACGGCAAGGGGACGATCCTGATCTCTTCAGAGGAAGGAGAAACCGAAGGTGAGCCTAAGGTTCGAGGAGACGCAGATCACCGACTCTCAGACTCCTAGTCCACTTGAGCGTTCTATTACGTTTTAGACCTGATTTTAAACTCCAGTGTCTCTCTCTTTCTCTCTCTCTCTCTCCTGTCTGTAGCAAACAACAGCAAGCTCTTATCAGACTTTGGGATTCGGAACGGCAGCCAGCTTCAAGCCGACGATTTCCTGCAGGATTACACGCTCCTGGTCAACGTAGTGCACTGGTACGAGTGTGTGTCTCTCAAAGGGATAATGCTAAACTCAACGAGTGCAGCGCTAATGATTGTGTGTGTGTGTGTGTGTGTGTTAGTGAGGAAATGCCGAAGGATGTCGAGTTCGAGGTTGTGGGCGATGCCCCTGAGAAAGCTCCACCCACAAGTGCTCCAGAACAAGAGAAAAACATCACCAATGGCAACAAAGACTCCGCCCAGCCCTCTACCTCAACAAAAGGTAAAGTTAAACGTCTTAAACACCACGTGCAGTGTGTTAAACCTCATACGCAACATGAGTGTCGTGACTTCTGTGTCCTGTCTGTTTCCTCTCGTACTCAGCGGCGGCCGACGACGACGACGTTCTCATCGTAGACTCGGACGAAGAACCTTCCTCCAGCAACATGGACGTTTCCACGGAGGCCAGCGGCCTCAAGAGGAAGCTCCAGGACTCGGACACGAGCGAAGCGGCGCCCAAACGTAAACGTCTCGACCCTCAGCCGGCTGAAAACAACGACGATGATATCATCGCCCTAGACTAGCGCGTCCTGTCGTCTTCCCTCCGCGCATAGGGACTTCTTCTATTAGTATTGTTCATACTGTTCCCATTAACAACCTTGTGTAAATACATGTGTACAAAAAACGCTGAGCACTGCATCGATGTCTTTTTTTTTTTTTTTTTTTCTTTTTTTTTTAACCCCCAAACAGAACAAACGGACTCTCAGCCATGTTTATTTATCCACAACTGTTCTCAGATTGTTTTTCAGAAATGCTTTGATGAAAATCTTTCAGAGGAAGCATTAAGGTTATTACGATGTATTTGCTGTTCGGAGGAATAAGAGGCTGAAGGAAACGCCTTGTGTGTTTAATCATCAATGTTGAAGACCTTCCATATTTATTATATTTGATGGACTTGCAGAAACAACCTGATGCAGGTGTTCATTTCACAGTATTTTTGTCCTGTCCAGTAAGCCTCTCTCAAACATAAAATGTTTTTGTTTATTCATGTTTTTTAATACAATTTGATGGCAGTTATTTATTCTCCCTATGAGTTGTCTTGTATTTTCTTCCTCTCAAACAAGATTCTCAAGCTCTGGTGTTATAGATCCTATTTTAGTGTGATCAGTATTTATAATAACCCATCCTTCCCCCCCCTTAACCATACTGGTTTGCTAACTTCTACTCATAAATATTGTACAGGTATCGTAATGCTTTATGATTCCCCTCAACATTCTAGATTGTCCATCAAACATCGTTCTCTTTCTTCTGTCAAGTCAGTACTTAGAACCTGGGACACAATAAGTCCTGTCCTGGAGACATTACTGGAAAATGCAGTATGCTGAATTAATAATAGCTGCCACAAAGGATCCTCTGTTTACAGTAAATACTAACTATGAATCTTACAGGGTATTTTTCCCAACATTAGATTGTTTTTTTTTTGTTGTTGTTTTATATAAACAATTCTAGATCATCCTTTAGGTCACTTCAGAGGAGGTGTACTGTATTAGATCAGATTTAACCCGAAAGCTACTAAAGACATGCATTTATTGCACCTGAATAGATCTATTCTGCTTGTACACTGAGAAAGAACGAGACGTTAATGAACAGCCGTTTGTCTCGATGCAGGACGAACACCAAGTATCTGAACATTTGTGTGTTCTAATGTTTACAACAAAGGTCAAAAGTCAGTCCGTGTGCTAGTACACAGGTTTCATCTAAAGTGTCTCTGGGTGAGATGATGCGAATCACCCAGTTGGCTCGTAGCCGAGCCGTGACGCGAGATAAGATGAGGTTTGTTGTCATTCCTTTCAGTCTATTTTTGACCCTGTGTATCTGTGAACACATTAAATATAGTGTGTGTTTGTGTGTGTATATTATATATGGGTCATTCTACAGACAAGGTGGAATTTGGGTCATAAAACTCTTTCACACCTAGAACTTCTTTAAGAGCAATAACTTGTAAACTTTATGAATCTACGAATAGTGTGGCACGTTTTATACATTTAATAACCGGTGTTACGTCTCTACCTGTTCACTCCAGTGACAATTTAGAGTAAAATCTTAACTGTTTACAACATGGCTTCAGTATGTTCCAAGACCACGTGGTTTTCAACCGTGTCAAAATCAATTAATTGTGAAATGTAATCAGTAATAATTATAAAGTGAGTAAAGTGGACACTTGTCAGTTTTGTTTGTAAAATGGCCCGTGTTTTATTATATGGTAACATTTTGTGTATGCATGTAGAATGTGTTTGTGTTTACACACGCGCGCGCGCGCGCGCGCACACACACACGGACGCCCCTCAGAGACGAACGCTGATTGGACGACGGTGCTGCGCGTCCAAATAAAATGTTAATTTGTTTAAATATATAAAGTGAACACGTCACATATTTACGTATAATTACTTACGAACGGTTTGCTCGCGCAGTGAGAATAATACAACACGGAAATAAATAAGCCTACACTTTGGGTTACGTAACGCGTGACAGCTGTAACTCCGCCCCTCTTCGAAAATCCACCAATCGATGTTCAAAACGTCGCCCCTCGAATGACGTAACCATCGCGAGCTGTATGGCAGGCGCAACATTGTATCGTCCGGTGGAGAAGCTGCAGCCTTAGGTGTGCTCGCGCTTCCGTGCGCATGAGTTCATTAAAGATTTAGTTTTAAATAACAGCAAACAGAAGACGTGTGGGCCTTTGATTTAAGTTAATCTTTAAGCGTTAAGCCTGTAGTAGAGCAGTAAGCTGTGTGTGTGTGTGTGTGTTTAGTCATGGTGCTCCTAGCAGTGTTTACTCGGCAGCTCCACAGCCACCTGGTCCGGCAGGTCCGCTCGGTTCCGGTCCGCATGTGTAACCTGTCCGCGTGCTCGAGCAGGTTCGTCCTGTCCCAGAGTAAGTGTTTCTCTTTAATCACTAACAGAGTGTGTTTATGACTGCATGAATGAGACGTGACTGCAGGTCTGTCCTGAACAATGTTCTGCTTTATTTCAATGATAAAAGCTTTTGCGTTACTGAACTCATATCTACACACTTCCACGCAGAAGTATTTAACCCCCTGTGTGTGTGTCTGTGTGTGTGTGTGTGTGTGTGTGTGTGTGTGTGTGTGTGGTTTGCAAAATTATTAACAAATTGTAAAAAAAAAAAAAAAAAAGAAAAGAAAAAAGTTCTTTTGGGATTGTGAAACTTTGCTGAGATTAATTCTTGTACAACTTCATCAAAACTGGTTGAATAAAGACAAACTGTGTGTGCAGGTAGGAGTGCAGTTAAGTGTCACGTGATCTCATTGTAACTACAGTCTATTCTTGGGAATGAATAAATAAATACATTCACTGTCCAAACTGCTGGAAGTCATGGAGAGATATCAGACATTGATGGATGTTTGTTGTATATCATAAGAAATGGACATGCTTTAAAAACCCACTCAGATGACATCAGGGCTGCTGTGTCGAATCCTCAGGTCATGTGTGTGTGTGTGTGTGTGTGTGTGTGTGTGTGTGTGTGTGTGTGTGTGTGTATCAACTTGTCTTACATGAAACAGGAAGGTTTTCTAATGACGACTAGCACAGAAAAGAAAAGAATAAAGCCATGCTTGTAGTTTTCTCGTATTTAATAGCACACTTTAATAGCGTATTTAAAACAGCACAATATGTCTGAATGTCACATCATTAAATCAGATAAGTGTGTATTGTGAGCGGTGCAGCGCTCTCAGCACGTCGCAGATTAGCGTTGTGTTAAGGTGCTTTAATGATCAAAGCAAAAATTTTCGAGCTTATCTAGAAATAAACACAGATAGAGACGGAAGCGTATCAGCATCCATTTGGTATGTGATGATGCAATGAGCTCTGAATTGATAACACGGCTTTAATACGCGCCTACTGTACTGACAGGAGACGGAAGGGGACATGACACACCAGGCTTTTTAGGCTTTAATGTCACATGATGCAAAACCTCATATTTAGATATGTTGCTCAAACTAAAATAGAAAGCTGGATGATGTTGTACCATGATGTTTGCAGGTCAAAGATGATTAAACAGATTCTGTTTGTACTCATTTTCTATATATTTACGTAGAGTTTACATCACTTCCAATCTTTTTCTGTAAATTCCGGAATCATCATATGCTTGACATGATGCTGATGTAATTGACATGCATAATCTAAGAAGAGATTAAACATGTTCAGATTGGATTAGTTAAACTGAACAGTGTCTGTAAACAGACCTATAATCAATATTTATAGGGTAAAGGGGCAGTTTGTAATTGTTGGAGCCCTCTGCTGGTTGCAGGAGGAAGTGCTGGTGCAGAGAGAGAATCCATTCAAAACAGCTCCGCTCAACTGACTCCGCCCCCACACCGTCAAAACAACAGTCTGTTAGCTTTTCTGTAATACGGTAGGGTCGATGGACGTATCGAGGTCCTGTAACCTTGTAGATAAGAGATCAAGTTCTATAAATAACTCCAAGATAAAAGTTGAGCTTGTTCATGGTGTTTTGTTTTTGTGAGAAAAATCTCTTGAATCTGATCAGATTTGGTCATATTTATTATGGTATTTATTACAGATTTAGTCAATTGTATGGACCATTATAAACACGACTGAATGGCATGTGATGTGCATATTCTGTATACAGATGTAGAATATTCCACCATGTGAAGTGGACGTACCAATCACAACTGTCCAGGAAGTGACGCTTTAAAAGTGACTCATGATGCATGGGTTTTTTTTTTTTTCTCAAGAGTAATAAACATTAAACTTGTTCTAGACACTGTAATGTTTAAAATAAGCAGAAAGTCTAGTGTGTACACGGGGTTAAAGACCAACGTGGAGCTTGTGAAATAAGCGCGTCTACACGCGGAGTGTGATCTGTTAACACTGTCGACGACTTGCCGGGTTTTTTAAGGATATGTTAGAGGTGTTTGTAGTAAAATGCACAGAAAATGTCTAATGTTTAATTATCGCTACTGGGGATTTTTTTTTCCTCACACGACTGCAACCTAATCAGAGGTTAAGTCCCGCCGTCGTGCTCTGGGATTGGCTCACATTTCACTCTCCGTCTAATCGATCTGTCCAATCATGGATGAGACTTTTAACCGAACGCGACATCCTAACAGATTGACACACAGGCTTTTATATCTCAATTGGAATTCAGTAAACTCCTGCTGGTGACGTTTGTGCAGAATATTATTATTTTTCTTTGTTTGTTTGAAAGCTGCTAATTAGGATTAGTCACCTAGTTAGTCACTAGTCATCTGTCACACTCGCTAGTCGTGGAGGAACTTTCTGAGACAGGAATGTTTTTGAAGTGAAAATGATTACAATTCTGAGATAATTGAGACTGAGCTCTATCCTGACACCTGCTGGACAATAATTATTCCTACATCACTCATGTCAGCAGTGTGTGTCTCTTTATGTAGCTGTTTACTGTTGTCTTCTACATTAGTGAGCAGAGACGAATCATG
Organism: Clarias magur; assembly: GCA_013621035.1. Classification (NCBI taxonomy): domain Eukaryota; kingdom Metazoa; phylum Chordata; class Actinopteri; order Siluriformes; family Clariidae; genus Clarias; species Clarias magur. The sequence continues at coordinate 97,659 of QNUK01000882.1, read as the reverse complement.
ACAAAATGTCCATCAGGACTGAGATCACGATTCTCTCACTTTCTTTTTTTTTTTCTTCCAACAAAAACATTGATTGCACTTAAGAAAGTAACGCGTTGTCTGTCTGCACAGGACTTTCACTCTCCTGTATAAACATAAAACTCACCCAGGGTTATTATAATGTAAATAAAGTGAAAGATTGTTAAACAATAGAATATTAACAATAATAGATAAGAATTACTAATAAGTAGCACTTGTGCATTTAGACACTCAAATACAGAACATCACGTGTGTTAGTTTATATTATTATTATTATTATTATTATTATTAGTTATTATTATTATTATCAGTATATGGTAAATGTAACAGTGTAGTTTTTTACTAAATACTGAGTTTACAGTGTAGAGTTTATTGTTGTCAGAGGGTTTATTGTTCAATTTTCTATATCTATTTGACATAATTAGATTATTAGTAGCAGAAACGAGTGCATATGAAAAAACTACGACTGTAAAGTAAAATAAACTAACACTACATTAATGACTGCATTAATTAGCGCGCACGCACACACACACACACACACACACACACACACACACACACACACACACACACACACACACACACAGACATTCCAGTAAACTCCTCTCGCTCTGTTCTGAGTCTCTGTGTAACGGCTCGAATCAACACACAGCTTTAATCATCTGATACTTTAACTTATAGACCAGTTAGACCTGCACGTGTCTGTCTCTGATCAATAGTGTGTGTGTGTGTGTGTGTGTGTGTGTGTGTGAGAGAGACATTTACCACATACTGATAAAAATAACAACCGAGGAAAATGTCTTCCCCTGTGGGCCGGACTCGCACATGGTTTCGCGCGGTGGGCGTACATACATCACGACACACTGCGGGTTTTGGTGTAGTGTTTACGTTTCCATGAGAAAAATGTAACGTTTAGTTTTCAGAGGTCCTCGCGGAACCTCGCCGCGTCTCACCGTGAGTCAGACCGCGTGGTTGAGGGAGGGGAGGGGTGTAATTGGTGACGCGCCTATACACACTGAGCCACACGTAAAACATTAAAGGGAGTCGGACGGAAACGGGTCGTCAGAATGTAAAAATAAAAGCTTCTGATTGGCTGGAGTTCAGCGAGCAGGGTGTGTGTGTGATACTGATCATGTACAGGAAATACAGTTTGAGCTCAACGCCGTGCGAGTTTGATGTGAGTGTTTAAGTGAACAAAAATAAAATCCGGTGGAAAACAGTTTAAACTTGTTTACACACACACACACACACACACACGGATGATGATTATATGAGTGACGCACACGCACTGAGACTAAGCATGGGAGACGATTACCCACAATCCCACGGTGAGAGAGAGAGGAACTCAGCTGTGATCACATGACTCTCAGCGGACAGAGCGCGTGCGTACTACAGTACTCATATATAAAGACATCGCTCGTTTAACAGGTTATCATTCGTCCTGCAGAACGCTTTCAGACCGAGTCACTCACAACCCGCGGCTCCACTCTGTGTTCTGTTTGTGCCTAAGACGCCTGATCACATCTACATTTACGTTTAAACGTTTAGTTTATAGAAAACAGGAAGTCAAACGGTGTCTGGGGGAAAGAAAAGATACTCATTAGATCACATGTCACGTCTGAATTCCTGCGATCTGATTGGTCAGGTGATGTTGATTAATTTCCTGTAACAGCAGCTCTAGTGTGTGTGTGTGTGTGTGTGTGTGTGTGCTCTTATTAATGCACTCATTTTACTGTTGGTTTATTTTATTTTACAGTAGCAGTTTATTCACACGTTTCTGCTGCTAATAATCTAATGATGTCAAACATGTAAAATATACCAAAGTTTTCATCGTCCAAGAGACAATAAATTAGGATTTTATGGAAGGAGTCTCCAGTGTCAGAGGAAAAGCTGAATGTTTTCATGACTTAACAAAATAAAACAATTGAGGGGATGGTGAGGGCGTGTCCAGTCTAATGTAAAAAGAAACAACCAGCCCGCATGCACGTCTTTTTTCTTTGATTAATTATTATTTGATTAGGTGATTACAGACGCACTGCTGTGGCCTAAACGGAATAAAGCGCTGAACGATGTGCTGTTTTCCCAGCCGTGTCTCCGGTTCTGTAGATGTGAAAATCTCGCTGTTATTTGTCTGTATGTCTGTATGTCTGGAAGCAGGCTGTGTGTTGGAAGGGGAGTGTGTTTTTTGGGGGTTTTTTGTTAGGTTTTTTTTTGTCCTGCTGCCCCTTGAAGTGGTTTGGAGGCGTGACCTCGTGGACTGTTTGGCCCGTGAGCTCACTTCCTGCTCACATTCCTGAGGCTCACATTTAATTCAGTGAAACGCCTTTGGAGCTCCGGGTCACATGTGTGTATAAGCTCTCAGGAACAGCCTCTCGTTTCTTCCTAAACTTCTCATCTTTTCGTCTCGAGGGAACAGGAGATGTAAACCTCCACCAGATTGGGTTCCTGCTTGGGTTTTTTCCCTCCTGCCCGCGTGGAGATGACGTGTCGTTCCTACAGCTTTCTTTAATGGGTTCTTCGTGAGTCACATCACTGAAGGAGAACTCTTCCTCTTTCTCTCTTTCTCTTCTGCGTCCACTCGTGTAACGGTTTCTGAGAAAGCCTTGGTTCGTGTTTTATTTCTTACATCATGTGTGATGAAGCGTGCGGAGCTGCAGCGTGTCTTCCACAGCGTAGGTCTTTGGTGTAGATCTTTTTTCTTTTCGTGGTAAATCCGCTTCATTTCAGTTTTTCTTTTCTCTGTTGTAACTGGACGTCTGGTGTTTTCTGTCCTCAGTGCACCCGATGTGGCAGGAGCCTCTGGAAGTTCCCGGAGGAGACCGTCAGTCTCCCATCGACATCAGCTTACGGAAGAGCGTCTTCGACCCGACGCTGAAGCCGCTGGTGACGCAGTACGACCCGAGAACCTGCCAGCAGATCTGGAACAACGGCTACTCCTTCCTGGTGGAGTACGACGACACGACCGACAAGAGCGGTAAGGGCACAAGCTGGTCGTGTTGATGACACTAACAGGAGCCGATCGTTTAGTAAAGTCACTGCGCCATGAGCTCGATTAGGAAGAAATATAAACATAAACATAAATGTAAACAGAATAAACAGCGAATGTTAAAGATCAGTTGAAATGTTTATCAGTAATATTCTCTTTAAATCCTAATAGTACGATGTTTCTAATGCTTCCTGTAAGAGCTGATGTCACCATCAACTGTTACATCTGAATGTTCAGAAAGTATTTGCCCCCTTCCAGGACCTGTCGCACTCTAATGATCGAGATCTAACACATTTTAATATTCCAGATTTTAAATGATTAATCCATTTATTAAGGGAAAAAAGCTGTCTTAGCCTGCCTGGTCATGTGTGAAAAAGTAATTGCCCCCCATGAGTGAACTATGATTTTTGGAAGTTGTAGTTAAATGTGGTGGTCTGGGGCTCGGCAGCTTCACGACCTGGACGACGTGCTGTAACTGATGGAAGCATTCTGAGCTCGAGCAGGAGAACCTGAAGGAGAACACCTGACCATCAGGTCGTGACCTCCAAAACACACCGGCAACTGACGGGGTTAAAAAAAAAAAAAAAAAAGTGAAGGTTTTAGAGGCCCAGTCAAAGTCCAGACTTAAATCTGATTAAAATCTTTAAACAGACTTCCAGTGGAAAACACCTCACTGCAGCTGGCACCGCCAAAACCAGTTAGCAGGGTTTGGGGGCAATTACTTTTTCACATGGAGCCAGACAGGTTGTGTGTAGAGGTGTATGTAATTGTGTGTGTGTGTGTGTGTGTGTGTGTGTGTGTGTGTGTGTGTGTGTGTGTGTGTGTGAGACAGTACTGCGCGGCGGCCCTCTGGAGGATCAGTTCAGGTTGTGTCAGTTCCATTTCCACTGGGGCGAGAACAACACCTGGGGCTCGGAGCACACCGTGGACCGACACCTCTACCCCGCTGAGGTACACGCCCCCAAACCCTGCGCTCTGATTGGTCACTGCAGCTTGAGGAGTTCTCTATAACAGCAGCGCTCATGCACTCACTCTAACTCCTTATCGTTTCCATAGTAACCGCTCCACATGAAAAAAAAAATATATATATATAGATTTTTTTTTTTTTTAAACATGTAATGGTTTGATGTAGTGTAATTTCGTTTAACGGAAGGAGTCTCCAGTGTGTGTGTGTGTGTGTGTGTGTGTGTGTGTGTGTGTGTGTGTGTGTGTGTGATGGCTGGAACGGTTCAGGATGGAGGAGTTCACACTGCATCAGCCGTGGTTTTTATTTCCTCTTTTTGTTTGCTTGTTTTTTAATTCTTTGTGAGAGAGACCGAGATTTGACTTGCACATAAAACACACGAAGGAAAGAGTGTGGCAGAAAGAGCAGTGTTTAACCTTTAAACAGTGTGTGTGTGTGTGTCCGTGTGTCCATGGTCTGTTTAGAAGTGGAAAGTTTTTAGTGAAATGCTTTAACCTCCAACAAGGACACAAATTCAACACACTCACACACGCTTGTACAGTTCGAACAATAAACTGTGTGTAAGTGTAAGTACAATTATTACTGTGTGCGGTCAATAAGTCGCTCCGATTCTCTCTAGCGTGCGCCCTCACCACGCCCTAACTCTGCCCTCAGTCTTTTATTTCGCCAGGTGAATAGAGTCCAGTGAATAGTGTCTGTGTTCATGTATTGTGTCGAGCTTAAGTTGTGGAGTTCTCTCTCACACACACACAGACACACACACAGACACACACACAGACACACACACAGACACACACACAGACACACACACAGACACACACACAGACAGTTTGTAATGCTACACCTGTGCAGGTAAACTAAAAACTGATCTGATGTGTTAGATCTGGGGTACACTGTGGTGTGTGTGTGTGTGTGTGTGTGTGTGTGTGCGCGCGCGCAAGTTTGTTTTCCAAAGCAACACACACAATTACAGTGGAACCTTGGATTACGAGCATTATTCGCTCTGGAAGTGGGCTTGAGTCCAAAACAAACCGAATCGAATTTTCCCATAAGAAATAATGAAAACTCAAATTAGTGGTTCTACAGCCCAAAGCAATAAATACATAAAAATAATGAATGCAATATATAAAGTCAAAATAAAACAAATTAACCTGCACTTTCAAAATAAATCCCCACAGATAAGTGTTTTCGTGTGTGTGTGTGTGTGTGTGTGTGAAGCCAGGTAGGGGGTGTAAAGGCGCGCACACACACACACACACACACACACACACCCACACACACACAGGAGACACGCTAAAACAGAGCGAGATGTTGGTTATACCAGTAAGAGACGAGCACTAAGACCCAGCAGGGGAGACGATTACCCACAATTCCACAGCACAAGAGAGAAAAATCATTGGCTCAGTTATGATCACGTAAACCAAGACTTTTCTTGTTTTTCAAGTCAAAATTTATTATAAATCTTTGCTCGTCTTGCGGAACACTCGCAAACCGCGTTACTCAAAACCGAGGTTCCACTGTATTCTGAATATAAAATTAGGTAAAAGATGAAACACACTGATCTCGTCAGAGTTAGAAATGCTGATTTTCATGAGATGATGACGGTGTTCTTCAGACTGTTCAGTTTGATTCAGTACCGAGCAGTTCTGCCCCGGCGGGTCGTCAGTGTTTTTAGATGATCTGATTTCACACCGCGCTTCCTGGAGCGTCTCAAACGAGATGGACTGAGGTGATGGATCTCCCTCTGCACCACACGGTCAGGCTCCGCCCACATCAACAGCTCAGCAGGGTTCAGATCCGAAGACGGCGCCGCCCGATCCGTTACAGTCAGAACTCCGGCTCGCGCAAGTCGTTTGTAGAAAAAATGTAGAAAAAAAGACTGATTTTACAAAGACTTGAGACTTTTTTTTACCTCAACTTTGTCTCTCACACACTCTCACACACACACACACACACACACACACACACACACACACACACACACACAGCAACAGTCTGGAATAGGGTCTCTTCACATATGAGGTCACAATAGGGGGGAAATCTAATCAGGACAAAATTGGAAAAAGAACAAAAAGCAGTGTGTGTGGTTTTTTTTTGTTTTGTTTTGTTTTGTTTTGTTTTGTTTTTCTCTGCATGTTTTTATTTACACTCTCACTGGAGACTCATCGGAGTGTCTGACTAATAGACCTAACAAATGTAAGTGTTAAACAAGGACAGGGACAGAGACTGGTCTTACATGTTCCTATGAGACATTCCTAGTCTCCTGAAAGAAGGTGAGACATGCTGTAATGTATATAATGTATTTACTGTATACACACACGCCATCACAGATGGGCACTGTATACACACACACACACACACACACACACAGAGAGCTTATATACAGTACGTATGTAAATAACTCTTCCTACTCTCCTGCAGCTTCACTTGGTCCACTGGAATGCAGATAAATACGCGTTATTTGAGGAAGCCATCATGGAGGAGAACGGACTGGCTGTGATCGGGGTCTTCCTGAAGGTACCGTGTCTGAACCACACCCAGGCCACACCCAGACCACACCCGTTTCATTTATTATATTATTATAGACGTAATTACACTCCACTGTCCTCACGGGTCAGAAAGCAGGAGCAGAAAATGATTTCCTGTCTGTGTGTAGATCTGCATCATGGTTCTGTTTAGTGCTGTTAGTAAATGTGAGGCATACGATGGGGCGTTCGAGTCAAACTGGGACTTTTACAAAACCAGGATTGTACAGAATAACAGAAGACTGAGAGTAAACACTCCCTTTCTGTTTCTATATAATCCCCTGATACACTAATGCACTTATCACAGTGTGTCACTAGAGCTCGAACACCATCAAGGTATAAAGTTCTCTCAGTACGTCAGAGTCACGATCGGACCGTCTGTCTGATTCACGTCTGACACGCCGGCCTCCCAGGAACTCCTTTAATGACTGAAATTTGTGTGTTTTCAAATTCCCACCTCTATTGTTTGCTGCTCATCAAAACCACACACCAGTTTAAAGTGAACAGTGATGAGTAACATGAGTGGAGTCTCTGAGTTCAGGGTCGTGTTCAGTGGCTCTTCATGAATTACAGCCCTTTGTGACGAGACATTAAAATGCTGGAGTCTAAAATTGCCTCTGTGATTTTTGTCCCTTGTTTAGGTTGGGAAGAGACACGAGGGTTTGCAGAAGCTGGTGGACGCGCTGCCTGCCGTCAGACACAAGGTGTGTACTGCTGCTTTAAAACCGCGAGGAGGGCACGCGGGGGGGGGGCTTGCGAGGAGCCAGTGAGCAGCTTCTCATTTCTGTCCTCCTGTCCACGTCCTTGTGACGACGGTACACGACTCCTTCATCGCCAACACGAGTCCTCCAGCAGAAATCTGTTAAACTCTGGACAGAACGAATGTTGTGACATGACGTACGATCAAAGCTAATGGCGATCCAAAGGGATACACATGCAAAAGTATTCACACCCCATTGAACAGCTACAAGCGTAAATGTGTTTTATTGTGATTTTATCTGACAGACCGACGCGGAGTGACATCATTGTAAAATGGAAGGAACATGATAAATGGTTGCCAAAATGTTTTCCATATAAAACCCTGAAAAGTGTAGTGTGCATATGTATTCACCCCCTTCACTTACCTAATTAGTAAATCGAGTCAACCTTTTTGTGTGATTTAACCTCAGTGAAAATCCAGCAAATGGGTATGAATACTTGTGCACAGCATTGTACAGTGTGTATTTGTTTTTGTCCTGGCAGTGTACACACACACACACACACACACACACACACACACACACACACACACACACACACACAAAACATGCATTTTTATACAGTTGTTGTTATTAACTTTAACAGCTGCTGTTTTGTCTTTTGTCTTCTTTCTGTCTCTGTTTTTCTTTTCCACTTTTCGTCGTCTGTCTCCGCTACTCTGTCCTTCTGTCAACCCCCCACCCCCCCACCCGCACCACACAGGACAGCATAGTGGAGTTTAATAAATTTGACCCGTCCTGCCTCCTGCCCGAGGACACAAACGAGTACTGGACGTACGCCGGGTCCCTGACCACGCCCCCTCTGACCGAGGCCGTCACCTGGATCGTCATGAAGCAGCCGATTGAAGTGAGCCACGATCAGGTGAGGGTGGAGACGCGGACACGAACCTTCTCAGCCCGTCTCCTCTACAGGACGTGACCTTTAAATCCTAATCTCACGCCAGCGTCCCGGCCGAGCTCCAACGTTACCAGTGTAGAATTAAAATACTTGAGTTCTGTTCAGAAATAACAGGCTGGAGTTTAATTACAGGTTTTGTGTAACGGTGGTAATTAAACGTCTCGTAATCGTCCCGCGTGTCTGAACCGCCTCCTGAACTCTAACATCTGGTCTTATTTTTATAGATGTTTCATTTAGTGGTCAGTAACCTGATCATGTGTTAGTTTGTTAGTTTGTTTGTTTTCCCCCATGCGGTACTTCATCTCTTCTCCAATCAGTTACACACACTCGCTCTCATTTCTCTTTTCTCTTCTCTTTCTTTTGTCTTTTTAAAACCACAAACGGACGACAGATATTATGTTTCCTATTAGACGTTACAGGAGAGAAGGTATAAAAAGTAAGTGCCCCCCCCCCCCCCCCCCCCCCCCCATCCATTCAGTTCTCTCAGTAAACGTCAGCAGCTTTAAAACTAGTTCTGCGAGTTTTCAGAAAGAAACTTTGCAATATTTTTTTTCCTCTTCAAAGAAACGTGAAGAAAATTTTTTAGTAAAGAGTTTAAAACGTTAAACTGAATTAAACAGCTGTTAGATGAACCAGGAGCTTGTTAAAGTGATTTAAAAACAGAAATAAAGACCATGTGAGCGACGCTGTGTCAGTGTCATTATAGAGAACAGAAGATCCCATAATGCACTGCAGTTGATCAAAGTGTTTTCTGATTTCTCAGCTTTAGGGATTAAAACACACGTCTCTCTCTCTCTCTCTGTCTCTCAGTTGGCCGTGTTCAGGAGTCTGTTGTTCACCTCGGCGGAGGAGGAGGTACAGAAGAGCATGGTGAACAACTTCCGGGTCCAGCAGCCTCTGAAGGGCCGCACGGTTCGCTCGTCCTTCACCCCGTTCCTCCAGAGCGTTCCTCGCGCCGACCCCTGAACCCTGACCCTGACCATGTAGAGTACAGATGATGTCATCAGTCTCATCCCTGTGATACACGGCACATCACACGTTTCCGGCTACAGGACCCTGAACTCTGTCCGATCCTGAGCGCCGCGTCACAGAAGCACACGCGGGATGTTCAGATACGTTTGATTAAATTTCAATGTTAGGAAACGCCGGAGCTTTGTTTCTACTCGACTCTTTGTGCAGACTTAAAACGGATTTAATTAAGGACTTGTAATTCATCTGATTTTCTCCTGCAGTCGCGCGTCACTCGCGGTGTCTGTAGGCCGTCCCAACGTGAACGTCCTCTTCATACAGAAGAGATAAACCTGACCTCCTCATCACGTCCTCATGTCTCATACAGTTTTATTAACTGTCGCACAATTTTAACTTTAAACTGCACAATTCCTTCAATGATTTCTTGTTCGTGAACTGATTTAATCTTTCCGACAGTGTGAGATGGAGATGATCACTTTACGTCCGTGCGTGTGAGTGAACGGCTGAGATTATAGCGGTGTGGATTCACATGCAGGGTGTAGATTAAGTACTAGAACCACTAGGACACAGACCGAGATCACGTTCACTTTACCGGACTCGCTGTTTCTGCTTTGTTTTGTTGTTTTTCTTGACCAGTCACATTCAGAATTGTAATTAACTGTTATCTGACCGTGATGCAGAATGAGCATCATTTTATCTGAGCGTTCTCTTTTAAGTCACATGACCACGTTTCTGATGCTATCCGATCTACGGTAGGACCGCATGTGGATCGGATGCGATCGGTAAACAATTACACAAATATCGGGTCTGTTTCAGATTAGTGTGAATGTGAACTGGGTCTGTAATGTGAACGCTGGTGATGCAGGACAACCTGTTACCTGGTTTTATAAGATGTTTGGGTATAGAAACCTCTATAAATATCCCATATATATACTGGGAAATTACTATACGCATGTTGTTTTTCTCAACATAAATAAACAAATGATTTAAATTCGTTAGATTAAAGGCTCGGTAAAAAGAGACCAACTATCATAAATCTATAATTATGAACTAGCGGTGTATTTCTGATCATTTATTATGAGAATACATCATTTTGCTAGTTTAGTTTTTTTATACTTAGCTTTGCAATAAATTAAAGTTTCTCTGAAGGTGAGATTAGTTCTCCTAATCCTAATAGTCATTAATGGAACAAACATGGACACAAAGATTGTACTGTAAATGTAATTTATAATGTTTTAGGTTTTTTTAATTTCCTGTAACTTTAAACAGTTATAAGGTGATAAACACTGCGAGGGCGTATAACGTTAATCTTAAAGTTCATTCCTGATGTAGATGGTGACGTTTGTGACGTTTCTCTTTACAGTATTTACGGTAGTTAAAATGCCGTTGCGTGGCACAGTGCAGCTAATTGTTCTAGACAGATATGATTAATAATCGAGCAATAATCGAATAATCTCGAGCGAGTTTGTATCCAGACGGTAACGTTTAACATGACAGCACAGCAGTGTTCTGGTCCGTCTCTATCGTCCTCTTACTTTATATAGTTTTTGGTACTTTTTCTTCTCCCTGCATGTGTTCTACAACTAATCTATCTATAATAATCTGTGTAAAGTTCATGAGATTTAAATATTCATTATAATGTTTAACATGTTCAATATTCTCAGTTTCTGGTTCAGATTTGTTTGGGTCTGCAGTAGAGGGGCGTCTCCAGCGTGACTGAGCAGTGAGAGCCTTGCTGCTGTTTCTGTTTGTTTGTTTTTGTTTTTCTGTTTTTAAATATAGAAAATGTGCTTATAGAAAATGGACTGTCCACCAGAGGGCGCTCCAGGACAGTGCCTCAGGTCCTGTGTGAGATTCAGATTCCAGTCCTGACCTGCTGCTGTTACACACTGATAATACACAGTTAAACCACAGCAGGAGTATAAACGCGTGCTCAAAACTGTCAGCACCCCGTCCCTTCTCCCTCTCTTACACACACACACACACACACACACACAGACTGGAGTGCAGTAGTGACGTGATGTTATGAGTATTTTTTCACGTGATTTCAGTCTGTAGGTTTATTACGGATCCGGTATATAAACTGTTTCTGTGTGTTTCATATTAATGACGAGGTTTAGTTTAAATTCACCAGACGGCGCTTTCAGCCTGAAGCTATAAAGAGCTCGAGTTACTGTTTTAGACTTCAGAGAAACTTTCTCCTTTCACCCAGCATCACGTGAATGTGTGCGGGAACCCGGATGTACAGGGCGGCGAGCACGAGGACGGGAGAGCACGAGGAGCACGAGCACGGGGCCGCGCGAGCGGGTTTTGATTTCTCTGCTGTGATTAGTGAAGGTTATGGGCGGGAAGTTCCGCAGTGATGTGAGACACAACTGATCCGAGGTCAGGGTTTGTGTGTGTCGCGTCTCACTCCGATCCCGCGTCAGCGCTCGCTCTCCCAGTCGGCTTTGTCTGGCGCGCGACGCCGTCCTGCTTTGTGCCTGAATAACGGCGTGTCTGTACAAGCCCCGCCCCCTTTGTTCCTCAGTCTGAAAAGGCCAGCTGGTCCTCTGGGTTCAACATTCAGTTCCAGCGTTACTAACCAGACTGGAACACACACACACACACACGCGCGCGCGCGCACACCATCTGCCCTGTAGCAAAACAGAAAGTGTGTGTGTGTGTGTGTGTGTGCTGACTGCACATGATCAGTTTCTCTTTTATCTTTTTTTAGTGAAGTTTACCTCAATATTATTTTGAAGTATGCAGTAAATCATTGTCACTTTTCTTGTTCTCTTTATTTTGGGACTGGCTCACACTACAGTTTAGATGCATTATAATCACAAATGATTAATGTATAAACAATGATTCAATCTGGCAATCCTGTGTAGGTTTTCTCTTCTCCCCTTCTTTTTCTTTTAAAACCTTGTTCATGTTACTTCATTAAGAAGAAAAGAAACACTAAAGTGCTTAAAGTTCGGCTCCGAGCTGCAGACATGAAAAACCTTTTGGGTTCTTTGTATCACAGTGACCTTAAAGTCGCAATGAGCCCTCAGGTTTTTGATGTGTTTGCACCAGTAGGGATGCACTGATCTCTCTCACACACACACACACACACACACACACCTCAACATTGTTTGTTTGATCAGTTGTAGCAGTTTATATTCCAAACACTTCACTTTTTTTTTTCTTTTTAATAAATGTAGTGTTGCATTTCGTTCTGTAGTGTGTTATGTTCTGTGTAGCGGACAGAAATTAAAGTGCACATGAAAATGTTTTTGACCTTCTTATGCAACTCTTTAATTGTTCGTTTGGTCTTGGCTCAGATGTGTCTCTTTAATTAAATACATAAAGTGTACTAATGTACGGTATAATCCTCTTAAACTGATTCTGATGATTATTAGATATTTGCTTTATATTTTCTTTTGTGCTTTCTCATTGGCTGTTGGCTCTGTTGTAAATCCGATCGCATTAAACATTTTAATCAGTAACAGTTGGACACGTTAAGGGATCTGGAGTTTGATCTAAAGCTTATGAAGCAGGAAAAAATGTAAAAAAGGTTTTTAAAAAAATGTCTCTCTAAAGAATTTGTCTCAAGCGCCAGAGATAAAGATCCTGATTAAAAGGCGAAAAATAGGAAGAGGTCAATCAGTGCACCCCTATGGCGTCACTGCTCGTTTTTGTCTGTCTGAACGCAATCACGCACAATGCTTTTTATTTTTTTCTTTCTTTCTTTTTTTTTTTTTTAATATTGCTACCTTTATCTAACCCAGTGTGTAAAGTGTCCTCAATGTTAAATGAACATGTTTGTAGAGTTGTGTGCTCACGCTGTCAGGAATCCAGAGTGGGAGTCGAGGTTTCCGGGGCATGAGAAGGAGCGTTTTCCCAGCATGCTCTGTTGTAGCAGGTGCTGACCGGGTGAGATCCAGCTGCACTGGGTCTCTCTGTATGAGATTTTCTCTACAAACACCCACACCCCTGACATCTACACACGCCTCATTCATGCTGTATGGAAAACTCTGTGTAGTAAAGATTCTTTGATGTAAAGGATGAAATAAAATCTAAACAACTCGAGCCCTGTTTCCTCCTGGTGTGTTTCCTGCTGCGCGCGGGTCGCTGTGAATCAAACACCGTGAGATAACAGGGTGATTTTATTAACTGTGGAAAATAACAAGCCTGGCAGGATGGAGCGGCTCACCTCCCTCAGTCGAGGTCTCGGACGATCTGAGCTGAGGACGAAGGCTTTAGGCTCCCGTATGGAGTCGTATAAAAGTCATCAGAAATAGAATAACATTTGATGAATCCAGGGGGAAACCTTTGTAGAGCTTAACAGTTGTGCACTTTTTTTTTTTAAGCTAAAAGTATTTTAAATTGAATAAAGTCTAATGTTAAATTCTAATCTGGGCGACATTAGCAGTTAGCGCTGTCGCCTTGTGCCTCCAGGGTTCGTGTTCAATTCTCACCTTGGTGTGTGTGTGTGTGTGGAGTTTGCAGGTTCTCCCCATGGTGGCTGGGTTTCCTCCAGTTTCCCGACATCAGCAAACAGGCTTAATATCTGATTATTTTAATTATATATTATTTTTTAAATACGGATAAATATCACACTGTGTGTGTTTATTGAGTCAGTGGGGCATTTGGTCTCAATTAAGATTCGCTCCTTTTACTGTGTATGTATGTATGTATGTGTGTGTACGTATGAACGTGTGTATGCTTGTGTGTGTATATGTGTGTCTGTTATCCGGCCGAGACTAAAAACTCTCCAGTTATTTAATAGCTCAGTCTGAGAGTCAGCAAGTTTCTCTGTTTATCAAAAATCCTGTCATGCAAGTCTTCAGTACAGTAGGTCATGAGTCAGTGGGCTTTGAACATACACACACATGTTGTTACCAGATTTTATTGGTGACCAATTGAAAGCCATAAACATGGACAAGATGCGACAGTGTGAGGAGTCCAGTTCAAATCTCACTGTGAGCACTGATGTGAAGTTTGGTGACTTCAAACTCCAGGAGCAAATACAGTACTGAGCATGTATGAGGGTGAGTCAAAAATGATCCGCACACCGGCTATAGAAATGCATAATTTTTCAACATTCTCGCTTTGCTTTGCTTCGTTTTCCCTCATTAAACACGTTTACGGCTGAGCTGTGAGCCACGAATGCACCGCTGTCTTCAGTTCTTCATCAGCAGTGTATCTTCATCCTTGTAGTTCTGCTTTCAGGGGACCGAACAGGTGAAAGTGTGATGGAGTGAGATCAGGACTCTTCAATAAGCGTCTCACTGTAACGAGCGCTGTCGATTCGCGAACCTTTTTCCTGATGATGTTCCAATACTTCTGACCCTTGACTTATATGAGGAAAAATAATATAATAATATAGTAAATAGTACATGCTAATGGACAGAATCCAATGTCCTTATCACGTCATTGTCACCCAGAATGAGGTTTGTGTTTAAGTGCTGATTGATTCTTTAATCAGTCGGTAAGAAATAACGTTTTGCTAGAGGCTCTTTATTGTGTAATTTGAGAGTGTGTTAGAGAATTGAATAATATTTTATATCATAGAGGAATTCTGTGATACACCACAGTGTTCCATGTGCATAATATTTATTGTTGGAGTAATTTACCCCATGGTTCTTACTCCTCGCTATTTACAAGTCAGCAAAAATATGTCTGTCTGTCTGTCTTTTACAGTTCTGTAATTTTGCCATAAAAAAATATGTTCATGACCGGCCTTCTCCTGACTACCGGCGAGTTCACTTATCGTAAGAGTATTTAAAAAGGAAATCACACAATGATACTTGGACTACATTGTTCTTCCATGACGGCTCGATGAAAGAACTGTAGCTCTCGCACCCAAACGCTGCTCGAGAGGAAGAAACCCGGTCGTGGGTGTGGAGGGTTTGGAGATTTATCTCAACCTGCTTCAAAAAAGCTCCTGTTCCATGTTTGTTGCATTTGGCCGAGGGGGGTTACAATCACACAGGTTTCCCATCATTGTGTGCTAGAACACCTGCTTTGAAGCCAACAGAAAAAAAGCAAATGAAAGACTTGTGTTGATTCGATAATTCATTCCAGAGATCCAACGTCTGAAGTCTAAATATGGGTTTTTGGAAAAAAAAATTTTGTCGAACACATGGAGATGGAGTAACCTCGGTTAGACGGGCTGGGTCAAAGAATTTGGGAGATTGTTGGACAAAGTTGAGATTTTAATCCCCAAACAGTTAATAACATAAAGCACCTTTGCTTCCTGCTCTTCAGTCGTGGCCAAAAGTTTTGAGAATGACACAAATATTAGTTTTCACAAAGTTTGCTGCTAAACTGCTTTTAGATCTTTGTTTCAGTTGTTTCTGTGATGCACTGAAATATACAGTACAGAGCAAAAGTTTGGACACACCTTCTCATTCAGCGGGTTTTCTTCATTGTTTTCTTTAGCCCAAACAAGTTTCTTCTGCCTGTCCTTAGCCTTCCGTCTCCTCAACACAAAAAGACTGGACTGATAAACACACACACACACACACACATCTCTCAGACGAACTAAATAACATCCGGACTGAACTGATTAACACACACATGCACAATCGCACTGATCTACAAGCATCTAAATGTGTTCAAACCCACCTACCTGATCTACTATTTGAATATTTGCACACTATTTATCTCACTCTGCTATTCGCACAAAAATATTTTTGACACAATGTCAATTGTTTACTGCTGTTTTTTTTCTCAATACCTCTACACACACCTCATCACGAACGAAAAAGCATTTCAGAACTGAAACGTGTTACATTCTTGTGTTATCATGTAGCTCTTGTTTGTACAATTGCACGTGCACTTTGTCGTCCAGTGTTGCCTCTTCTAGTATAAAAATTGTTAGTTTTTTAGGTTAACTTAAAAATGTAAAATCTGCGTTGCTAATTTATGTTGTCTGTTAATTTGTCGTTTGCATGTATGTAGCGCCTCGGTCCTGGAGGAACGTTGTTTCGTTTCACTGTGTACTGAACTGTATATGGTTGGAATGACAATAAAGCCTACATGACTTGACTTGACTTGGTTTCCTAGCAGATCTTCTAGCATGAAGGCCTGATTCACACAGTCTCCTCTTAACAGTTGTTCTAGAGACGTGTCTGCTGCTAGAACTCTGTGTGGCATTGACCTGCTCTCTGATCTGAGCTGCTGTTAACCGCCGATTTCTGAGGCTGGTGACTCGGATGAACTTCTCCTCCGCAGCAGAGGCGACTCTCGGTCTTCCTTTCCTGGGCCGGTCCGCATGTCAGCCGGTTTCTTTGTAGCGCTTGATGGTTTTTTTGACTGCGCTTGGGGACACTTTCAAAGTTTTCCCAATTTTTCTGACTGACTGACCTTCATTTCTTAAAGTAAAGTAAAGTAAAGCCTTTATTTTGTCACATACACATTACAGCACAGTGAAATTCCTTCTTGGCATATCCCAGTGTAACTGGGGTCAGAGCACAGGGTCAGCCATGGTACAGCGCCCCTGGAGCAGTTAGGGTTAAGGGCCTCGCTCAAGGGCCCAACAATGGCAACCTGGCTGAGGTGGGAATCGAACCGCCGATCTTCCAATCAGTAACTCAGTGCCTCAGCCCTCTGAGCCACCACCGCCCCTAAAGTAATGATGGCCGCTCGTTTTTCTTCACTTAGCTGCTTTTTTTCTTGCCATAATACAAATTCAACCTCTTTGAATGAGAAGGGGTGTCCAAACTTTTGCTCTGTACTGTAATTACAAGCACTTCATACGTTTCAAAGGCTTTTATTGACAATCACATGACATTTATGCAAAGACTCAGTATTTGCAGTGTTGGCGCTTCTTTTTCAGGACCTCTGCAATTCGACTGGGCTGCTCTCAATCAACTTCTGGCCCAAATCCTGACTGATAGCAACCCATTCTTTCATAATCACTTCTTGGAGTTTGTCAGAATTACTGGGTTTTTGTTTGTCCACCCGCCTCTTGAGGGTTGACCACAAGTTCTCAATGGGATTAAGATCTGGGGAGTTTCCAGGCCATGGACCCAAAATTTCAATGTTTTGGTCCCCGAGCCACTTAGTTCTCACTTTTGCCTTATGGCTCGGTGCTATGGGATTGTTCTTCACCAAACTGTTGTTGGATTGTTGGAAGAAGTTGCTGTTGGAAGGTGTTTTGGTACCATTCTTTATTCATGGCTGTGTTTTTGGGCAAAATTGTGAGTGAGCCCACTCCCTTGGATGGGAAGCAACCCAACACATGAATGGTCTCAGGACGCTTTACTGTTGGCGTGACACAGGACTGATGGTAGCGTCACCTTTTCTTCTCCGGACGAGCCTTTTTCCAGATGCCCCAAACAATCGGAAAGAGGCTTCATCCGAGAATATGACTTTGCCCCAGTCCTCAGCAGTCCATTCGCCATACTTTTTGCAGAAGATCACTCTGTCCCTGATGTTTTTTGGAGAGAAGTGGCTTCTTTGCTGCCCTTCTTGACACCAGGCCATCTTCCAAAAGTCTTGGCCTCCCTGTGCGTGCAGATGCGCTCACACCTGCCTGCTGCCATTCCTGAGCAGCTCTGCACTGGTGGCACTCCGATCCCGCAGCTGAATCCTCTTTAGGAGACGATCCTGGCGCTTGCTGGACTTTCTTGGACGCCCTGAAGCCTTCTTAACAAGAATTGAACCTCTTTCCTTGAAGTTCTTGATGATCCTATAAATTGTTGATTTAGGTGCAATCTTAGTAGCCACAATATCCTTGCCTGTGAAGCCATTTTTATGCAACGCAATGATGGCTGCACGCGTTTCTTTGCAGGTCACCTGGTTAACAATGAAAGAACAATGATTTCAAGCATCAGCCTCCTTTTAACATGTCAAGTCTGCCATTCTAACCCAATCAGCCTGACATAATGATCTCCAGCCTTGTGCTCGTCGATATTCTCACCTGAGTTAACAAGACGATTACTGAAATGATCTCAGCAGCTCCTTTAATAACAGCAATGAAATGCAGTGGAAAGTTTTTTTCGGGATTAAGTTAATTTTCATGGCAAAGAAGGACTATGCAATTCATCTGATCATCTTCATAACATTCTGGAGTAGATGCAAATTGCTATTATAAAAACTTAAGCAGCAACTTTTCCAATTTCCAATATTTATGTAATTCTCAAAACTTTTGGCCACGACTGTCCAGTTTGATGATGGACTGATGATCTAAAAGCCAGCCAGCAAGTGGAAGCCAAATAAAGATCAAAGCATTAACAGTTCCTCTGTTTTATTTTTCCACAAAGAAACCACAATGAAGGAACTACTAAGTTCTGCTACCTAGTCCATCTGTCCATCCAGTCATGTAGGAACCTCTGTAGTCCAACCAGGGACCGCGGAGGCCAATGGTGACCTTTGTATTCATACTCATTTTGTATGATGATGGTCAAACACCAGTCAGCCTAATCTTCATGTCTTTGGACTGTGGGAGGAAACCCACCAAGTATGGGGAGAAGATGCAAACTCCATGCACACAGACCCTGCGGCAGGAATCGAGCCCAGGACCTTGAGGTGCAAGGCAACACTGCTAAC
Organism: Clarias magur; assembly: GCA_013621035.1. Taxonomy (NCBI): domain Eukaryota; kingdom Metazoa; phylum Chordata; class Actinopteri; order Siluriformes; family Clariidae; genus Clarias; species Clarias magur. The sequence goes on along the minus strand of QNUK01000882.1, from coordinate 79,016 downwards.
CACTACACCACCATGCCACCATCTACCTCGTCACTGGTCAAAATGAACCACTAAAAGGTCAATGACAGAGGGGACCCATGTTTGGACCCTTGTTTGTGTCAGCATGAAGTACGAGATGATTTTTTAAAATTGCACAGCAAGGGGAAAGCTTGTTGTTAACACTACACACTAAAAAGTACAAAATAATGGGCCTCTTGCAGCAACATTCTCTTAAATTTCCTCTTAATTGTTTTTCTAAGAGGAAAAATGCACCAAATGTTCTTAACCATCCTAATCTGCTCTTACCCAGGTGACCTGAACAATGAATGCCACTTGATCTTACATGGGAGGCGCATTGGATTAGCATAGAATTAGCATAGGTAATGTCCCTGCACACTGTACGGGGGCGGGTGCATGATGTGCCATGTGGAAACTGGGTACAAGGAGACATGGAGACATGGCGCTCTAAAAGGTAGTGAGATAGAACCAAATAAATAACATAAATGAGTACAATTAACCAATAAGTAAAATAGAAGAACCTTGTAATCAATGGAAAGTAAAAGTGGGGTCCTGCTGAGCGCGAGCACCAAAAACGCAGCAATCCGTGAAGCTGTGAATGCCGTGTCGGCTGACGCATGCACAATTCAAGAAATTCACAAACAAAAATGTCTTGATGGAGTGAGTGCAAAACCTCGGGCACGTGTGTGTTTAACCAAAAACAATCTCAACTTTATTAAACAGTTGAACTGAATGGTGGTTTTCATGAGGATGTGTTTGAGTGCTCGTGGCTCTTCAACACTTCAGTTCCATAAATCCATGGATCTTTTTTGCAGGAGCTCTGAACAGCCAAAGCATCTACCTAGACTATAAATGTAAAAGTTTTCATCATCGACCAATAGTCTTGAGAGCCCCGCCCCATTTTGGCATAATAGACTAAATTAAATGATAAAGGAAATGATAACAGATGCAAAGTGCCTAAAGATTTACGCTACAATTTAAAGATTTGTTGTCTTTTATGTAACAACCTGAACAGCGACTCATTTCCCCTCTTGTCTGTTCCATCCACTCGTCATCATCTGCTCCGGTTTCTCACTGCTTCATCACTAAAGTTAGATGATTTTCTTCCTCTTAAAATGAGAGACGAAAAGCCCTTCAGGAAGCCTGGAGAAAATGTTCCTCAAAACTTCATTAAACATACAGGAAAGTCTTTGCTCTTTGGAAGCAAAATATGAAGAAATGTGGGCAGGATCAAGGGTTTCCTTGGTTACTATTGTGCAATCTTCTCCATGAGAAGACCAGGGACAGATGCTCCAGATGCTGTGCAGCAGAGGGATGTCTCAAAGGAAGGAAGGTCAGGAGATGGACATTGTTGTCTACTGAGTGTCTCAGTGTGTCTAATCCAAGAATCCTTTCCATTTCTTCACTTGTTTTCCTCAATTGATTTCCTTTTTATGCTGTTTTTTTGTCCAGACTGACCACATCAAAACCAAAGACCACATCGGCTTCTATAAACAGGAAGCCAAGACTTCTCAGAACTTCCGTCCAGATATTCTTTCTCTGTTTGCTTACAAGTGGAAAGGCTTTGCTTTTTTTAGCTTTCCTGATTGTGCTCCTCGAGGAACCCTGTGGTGTGTTCTGGATCCCAAGGAACATTTAGGAGCTGGCTGGATGAGCAGGAAAGCACTTGCTCAGAGCTGAATTCTTATTTCAGCAAACCATCGGCGATAAAGTTTTAGCACACAACCAGGAAAAAAACAAGACACGACCGCCAAGATGAACAACGTTCACATCCATGTTTTTCATCAGCATCCATTATTTAGGAGCTAAAATTCCCCCCAAATCATATGAGCTCATTGTGACTTTATAAATCTGTAGAAATGAATCACCAATCATATTTATTAGAATGATGTTTTTGAGAAATCGACTGTGCAGGTCGATTTTCAGGTTCCCCAGTGTGAGAAGCTCCGGTGGAGAAACCAGGATGTGTAACGTGTGCAGTTGGGCTGAAGGTCCAGGAGTGTCTCATGTTCCATGAGAAGCTGCGATTCCCACTAGAGCGTATCCCACACGACCAACGTGTCTGTACACCGGACCAGCACACCCACGTCTGCCTTTTTGTCAACATCATGTGTAATAACAGCCATAAAGCTGTGAACTTCACTGTTCTTTAACCCCTTTGTTAAAAATGATTTCTTTACTTTTTGGCTCAGGGCTCGCTGCAGTCGCTCCCGTCAACATTCAGCGAGTGGAACGCTTGAGATCCCGAGAACATCGATGTATAACTTTTCACTGACTTGCAGACAGAAGAGACGCACCTGTGTGTGTGAAGTGTACACACACTCGTTCATCAACACCACTCGCGTGTTACAGGGACTCGGCTGGGAGTTATCGCCACGCCCCCGTACAGTCCTGACCTCGCTCCGAGACATGTCCTCATGTTCAAGGAGTTCATGGGAGGCCGGGGTTTCAGACTTGAAACACACACGTACTGAGAGGACGTTCTCCCCTGATGGTGTCCAAGCTCTAGTGAGACACTGAGAGAAGTGCATCAGTGTATCGGGGGATTATAGAGAGTCGTAAAGGGAGTGTTTACTCTCAGTGTTTACTCTCTCTCTGTGTTCTGTTATTCTCTACAATCAAAAGTCCCACTTTGACTTGAACACCACTCATAAATTATAGAGCGTTTTTAAAGGCTTATTCATCACCTAGTTAAAAATGCCACCAGTAAACAGTTACTGCGGAGGTTTAGCTCTTAACACCAGGATGCTAAACTGAGATCCAGTCGTGACCCCATCTGCATTTTTCTGATCATTTGAAAGGACGTCAAATAAAACTACGTATTTTCGAAATTAATGCAAATTCCTTTTTTTCCCACCGGAACGCCAAGGCTAATGTTTGCTAACTAGTTCGCTCTTTAATGTGAACTAAATTATTCTTGGCAGCTTGGCAAAAGTGTCGCTGATTGACTTTGTCCACGTGTCCACTGATGTTGACAAGCATTACGATGTTGTAAATCACATATAAATCAGCTTGTTTATGGAACATCGAGATCACAGAACCGAATGTTCATGACCCTCGCCCTGGCATTACGTTTGACTCTTGTCCTAACGGGTCAGTGGGGAGCTGCAGGACTGACTGCCGTCCCCTGCACGTATTTATAAAACATTGTTTTACCTTTTACACCAACCAAGTTAACGTGCTGCTAACCAGGGAGCAGTTAATGGTGTTCTGACATTAGCCTAAAGAAGCAACCAAGACCAGAACTGACTCACGTGTGCTGTTACATCGAGTCTCAGTTGTCAGTCATTAAGTAGTAAATAAGGTCAAAACTCAATTAAAAATAAAAAAGTTTGGTCAATGCTGATTTTCTTCCGGTGCTGATCGACACCTAGCGGACGCTCATGGTCGAGACTTCCAGTGCTTATGGATTTCCATTTAGCGTTCCTACAAAACTCACAGGCATAACTCACGGATAGGTGAAGAATTCCCCAAAATGGTGACAAAGTGATGAAAGCGTGCCTCTTAAGTGTCACATGCGCTAAATCTTCCGCTATCGCAGCTCAGCCACGGCAGAGCACTGACGTCCGTGGACACGCATCAACTCTTCTAACTTTTTCAAATCATTGACTTTAATGTGTTAAAGTGTTAATCATTCAAAAGAGAACACTAGAGGAAGGATGCCAGCGTGTGCCAGCGTGTGCCAGCGTGTGCCAGCTCACTCGCTTGTGTAACATAACCTTTGTGCTGTTGTAATGTTATTGTTTTTCCATGAAACAGCACTTCATCGTTGTGATGTTTCAGAGAAACTGTACTGTGGCCTGTAATTCGCTTCTCTACAGCCAGTGAAGCTTGGAATAAGTGCACGCTGATCCAGCCTGGGTCTCTCCATGCCGTAGTCTCCATACCAAGCGTCCGCACTCTGTCCTCAAGCTGAGACTTCTTCATCAGTTTAAAACCCAACAGTAGTAATAACTCTTATTTATGGATGTGGGAACTGTCTGAAATATCGAGCTTTAACAGGGCTCCTGTCCTTAAAGGGAACTGGAGTGCAGTCGTGGTTGTGCAGCCTGGAGTCTACAGGACCTCTGATGGTGTGTGTGTGATATCTGGCACTGAGATGTTTGCAGCAGATCCTTTACGTCCTGTAAGTTGTGAACTGGGACTTCCATGGATCAGGCTTTTGTCCCCCGGCACATCCCCGAGACACTTGACTGGACTGAGATCTGAGGAATTTGTGGGAGTCAAAACCTCAAACTCCTCAAACCGTTCCTGAACAATGTGTACAGTGTGTGTCGGGATGCATTATCGCTGCTGAACGAGGCCCACGCGGTGTAACGTATTAGACTGCAACAATATTCGGGTAGATGCTACATGTCAAAGTTATATCAGGGAAGTGACACACACACACACACACACACACACACACACACACACACATTCAAGGCCAGGCCATCTTCTAACATCGTTTCCAGTTGCGATGCTCACGTGCCGGTTGTACCGGTGGACGCGGGTCAGCATGGACACCCTGAAGCTGCACAACCCCAAGCACAACTGTGTGGGTCCTGACGCCGTTCTATCACAGCTGGCGTTGACCTTTTCAGCATTTTGTGCTACAGTAGCTTTTATATGAAGTTTTATTTATATACTTTTTTTTTTTATATATATCTTGTAGTTTTCAGTTCTTAGTATTGTACTAGTAATCTCTGGTCAGTTCTCACATTTCTCTGTGCATCCTGACTAAATGTAAGATATAAAGTGTGCAATGACTCCTGTCTCTGTGTTACCGTCGCTATTGCTGCTGGAGATCTGGAAATTCCTTCAGGATCTAAAATGCATCTAGCTGTGTATCTTGTTAGGACAGACTACTTGAGCCAGTCTTCACTCCCCATGATCATCACTGAGCCGTCGCTCCCCATCACCCTGTCACCGGTTGTCCTTCTTTGAAACACTCCATCCATTAACCACAGCAAACAAGAGCTCCAGTTTCTGAGACGCTCAGTCGTCTAGACATCCCAATTCGGTCAATCTGGTACTTACAGGTCCCAATTGTTCCTGAAAAATCAGCTTCAAAACCTGCCTATCTAACCTGCCCCGCCCCTGACAGGTGGCACGGTAACGAGGTGTTCTCTCGTCGCCTCTCTACACTGGCTGATACATTCAGGATTTGGAATCACTGAATAAATCACAGTGAAGGCCAGCAGATGACATGTTTACACAGGACACGAGACAGGACAGGTTGGACGGTGTGTACAGTACCAGTCAAAGATTTGGACACAAGTTTGGATTTATTTTATACATTCTAGAAAAGTACTGGATTTTTATTCAAAACTATGAAATAACACCCAAGAAATTATGTAATTGAGTCAGTCAGTTGTCAAGACATGAAGGTCGGCTGTTCTGGATCAGTTTCTCACAAGAACAGTGTTGTGTGTCGAGTGTGTGTGTGTAAACCCCATCGAGCTCCATGATGAAACCATCTCTCATGAAGACCTTCCCAGGAAAGCGAGACCGAAACTTACTGCTGCGGAGGAGAAGCTCATTCAGAGTCACCAGTCTCAGAAATCACCAATTAACCTCAAGCAGCACCTCAGAGCAGAAGGAGCAGATATTCTGAACTGTACGGTATGTGTGTGATGCCTAAGGGTGCACATTATTATGTACAATATACCTAGTTTTTAGTTTAGCACTGCGGTTAAAACAAGAGTCTTGGGGAAAGAAATGACATACAGTAATACACCATTAGCTAATGGTAACTAATAACACACACAACCAGTGCGATTCCTCCAAATAATAACAAGAGGAACATTAATGTGACGTTAATGATTTCTTAGCTGTGATTGGTGGGACAGGACATAGTTTCCTTCCAAATTATGATACAAGCTACAGTATGATGATGAACAAGTAGTGCAGGGAATCCAGTTGTATAAGACAGATGTACCTGCTAAACCTGGCAGGAATTCCATCCTGTTAACCTCAATTACAGTATTGTATTATTGTATAAACTTACTATTACATGACTTCTGCACTGATGAGAGTGACCCAGAACAGGCTACTCCATCATTTCATCTAGTGTACTTCAATAAATATATATAAATATATAAATATATATATATATATATATATATATATACACACACACAGTATAATAATTCCTTGTGTTTTAGGTTATTTTTTAGAAGCTAGCATATAAGGCTTCATGGATTTCCAAGTATTTCAATGATCGCCTTATAAAAGGTTAAGAAAACATTAATGTATTTCACCAAAACAAAATGGCAGGATTTTTATTTTGAACCCTGAGTAGGCTCGCTGCAAAGATCATGCGGTAAAAGCTGTCACACAACTCTGGAATCTGGGTGAGAGATCCTCAGGCTTGGATCAAGTTGTTGGATGGCTGTGTGATGCAGCAAAACACATATACTGTATCTTTAGTCTGAGTAATTCAGCTTGGAATCAGATATCAGCTGTCAGGAATATCCGTGATACTCTTGTGCCTCAGTCGTTAAATGCAATTTTCTCTAGAAATTTAAGAAATAAAAGAATTTCTTTTTTTCTTTAGCTAGACTCTGCTGGTACGTTACTAGTGGCTGAAATACATTGGATAGTAGTGTATATAACGTAAAAGAATACCGCATGCATATACAGTGAATATACAGTACATCTCAACATCAACTGTTCAGAGGAGATTATTGTGTGTTTTACATAAACGCCTTCAGAAATCTTTTTCAGTGTAGAGAGAAAATAAACACCAGGGACGACCGTGGAGTTAGGAGGGGTGTACAAACTTTTGTCTGGTAGTGTATGTGGAGCACTAGATAGCACTGTGCTGAGTGAGAATGCTTAGTAGTCTACAGCGAGCTTTCAGCATTATTTTGGCACCTTGGTGTGGAATTAAACGATGCCGTCCGGAGTCTGACGGATCCGTGAGCGAGCGGCTGAGAAACTTACATATTACATCCGTTGTCCATATTTAACTGAAAAAAAAAACAGGAAGATAAAAAGGATTACGTCGACCAACAACAACAAAAATCGAATTTACACAATTTCCCTTTGACCGCAATACCTGGCCCCTGGAGGTGCGCGGTGACAGTGCTAACCGCTACGCTGCTAATACAATAATAATAATAATAATCTAATACTCACCTAGAACAAAGTCACAAACCGAGCTCACACACAACAGCCACCAAATCTGTTTCTAGATAGAAATACTAATACATCATTTCATATTTTCATACCAAACTGATATACTGTTTCTATTCTTGGTTTTTTTATTTTTTTTTTATTTTTATACATAACGTATATATCTACAGTATATTATATATAGATACACAATATATAGTTTTTATACAATGCTCTCTATACAACGTGGATACACTACTGTATATAATGAAAGAAATGAGCCCAATTCCAGTAGGTGACACGTCCTTTATTACTACATAACCTGTTCATCTTGTTAAACTTCTTAAAAGTTTCCGCATACTATAAACGAGTAAAGGGAGACAGAAACTCTCGATCATTCATTTCATTTGTCAAGTCTTTTTGGTCTGATGTAAACAGCTGGATGTCACTAAAATTATTCCTTTATTTGATTAACATGACATGATACTTTATGGATAATCTTGATTCTAGTATGTCAGACACTGTTAATCATCTGATCATTTTGGGTAAATACGATATTCATAACTTTAAGTGGCAAGGCAAAATTTTCTCCTTCGCCTTGTTTAGTCAAAAGATTCAAGACTCAAAGAACTTTATTAATCCCGGAGGGAAATCGCCTTGTCTTGGTTACAGTTGCTTTGATTTGTTTACCAGGAAGAAAGAAAAAATACAAATTAAAGTAATTAAACATTTAAATAATAAAAATAAATAAATAGAAAATAGAATTAACTATAGCACACAGTAAGTTACAGAAAGTTAGATATTGCACTAAAAATGATAAAATTATGAAAAATAATATTACACTTGGAATGGAAATGGAAAAGAAAGAAATTGCACAAATGGTACTGGTAATCAGATATTACACTTGGAACTGGGATCGATCTGTGTGACCAGTAGTGTATTAATGTAATATCCCGTAGTGTAAACGTTACAGAGACGAGTTTTTATGGCCATTGGGAGAAAAGATCTTCCTCTGTAGAGCTCCTGCTCATCATCAGTCTCAGGCTGAAACGGCTCCTCTGGTCGGACAGAACACTGTATAGCGGCTCAGGATTGTTTAAGGTTGTGTGTATTTTGCACTGAATCGTCCTCCTCCAGGCCCAGAACAGGTCCGGCCCTTTTAATGTCCTCGTCCAGTCTGTTTCTCTCTGCCGCTTTCATGTCGCAGCCCCAACAGACCACGGCATAGAAAATGACACTCGCCACAACACATTGATAAAACATCCGAAGAACGGCGTTGCAGATGTTCAAGACCTGAGCTTCTCAGAAAGTACAAACTGCTCTGTCCTTTCTTGTAGAGCGTCATTGTGTTAACTGACCAGTCCAGTTTGTTATCCAGATGAACTCCCAGGTATTTATACTCAGAGACCATGTCCACTGTCTCCCCCTGGACAGGTACAGGAGTCACAGGGGTTCCACTTCTCTTAAAGTCGACCACCAGCTCCTTCGTTTTGTTGATGTTGAGATGTAGGTGGTTACGTTCACACCAGAAAACAAAGTCATCCTCCACAGACTGGTACTCGGAGTCACCGTCCTGAATACATCCCACAACCGCAGAGTCGTCAGAGAGCTTCTGTAGATGGCATGTGACTCTGAATTATATTTAAAGTCAAGATTTATAGAGGGTGAAAAGAAATGGAGATGGAACAGTGGAACCTCGGATTGTGAGTAACCCGGACTGCGAGCGTTTTGCAAGGCGAGCAAAATGTTTTAATGAATTTTAAGTTAAAATACGAGTACTGTAGTGCACATGCGCTTTGTCTGCCGAGCATCACGTGATCGCAACTGAGCCAATGGTTCTTCTCTCTCTCACGCCGTGGGCTTGTGGGTAATCGTCTCCCATGCACAGTCTCAGTGCGCCTGCGTCAGTAGTTATAGTATAACATCTGTGTGTGTGTGTGTGTGTGTACTTTTATTATAACACTGTGACTGCACGTGTGTGTGTGTGTGTGTGTGTGTGTGTGTGTGTGTGTGTGTGTGTGCGGGTGCGGACACACAGTTTTAAGTTAAGTTAACTTAAAAATGTAAAAAATCTGCGTTAAATTCATGTTGTGTTGTTAATTTATGTCGTTGCATGTATGTAGCACCTCGGTCCTGGAGGAACGTTGTTTCGTTTCACTGTGTACTGAACTGTATATGGTTGAAATGACAATAAAAGCCGACTTGACTTGACATAAAGCAAAGGTGTCATTAGAGAGGCTCCCTGTTAAAGATGTAGAGTCTCTCTGTCAGAGTGTGTGTGTGTGTGTGTGTGTGTGCGTGTCTGTGTGTGTCATTAGAGAGGTTACATGTTAAAGAAGTTTCCCAACAGAGCATTGTTTCCAAGAGTGTGTGTTTGATTGCGCGCACATGTCTGTGTGTGTGTGTGTGTGTGTGTGTGTGTGTGTGTGAGAGAGAGAGAGAGAGAGAAAGTCCTACACAGGATGACTAATATTTGAGAGGGGGGGGAGGGGGGCTACTGTGTAAGGTCGTTCTACACAGTAGCCCCCTCCCTCCTCTCCTCATCTTACTTCAACGTCACACACACACACACACACACACACACACACACACACACACACACACACACACACTAACAGAAACACTGCCCTGGATTGTGGAACAGATCATCTGAGTGTCCCTTATTTCTTATGGGGGGAATTCACTTTGATATACGAGTGCTTTGATATACAAGCATGCTTTCGGAACAAATTATGCTCGTAATGCAAGGTTTAACTGTATTTAACTTCATGTCAAATGTCAAATACTTCTAGTCCTTAAACTGTACATGATATACACACATATCACAGGTTCGAATCTGCTGCCTTTAGGACGTCTGAGTGGCTGGGCCCTGGGCGTGGCACAGGACCTTCACAGTAGATTTTAGCTGCATAGTTCATGCACACTAGCACATAGTATAGTAGTTATAACATGGTATTTATATACATGTAAAACCTGGTGCACATTTCGAGCTCACTGAGCTGAACAACTTTCCCTCTGTGTGTCATGGCCTCTATTCAGTAGGAGGTCAGTTAGTTTGGATGTTGTTTGCCAAACACATCTAAGGGATTTATACAAGCGCCAGCATATGTGATTTTAAGACATTGAGGATGGAAAATTGAGTTTTGATACCACAGATGGTTGAGCTATTATTAAGTATTTCATATTTGAGTGCCCTGTCCTCTTTTGTACATAAAAAATTATAATAATATATATATATGAATAAAAGAAAGGTTTTGTCTGTACTTTGGGTCAGAACTCATTCTTTCAATTATATATTTACGGTTCATACATTAGAGGACAAGAAACCAGTCTCTGAAACATTTCTGTCTGTCTGTCCAGTCAGAGTGTGTCGCAGCGTCACGCAAAACTGTACAGAACTGACTGAATCTCCTGCAGCACTTAGATCTCAGTCTGAAGTTTAATCTGCACCATCAGTGAATCTACATGTGGAGTAAAAGTGATGTTATGAACAGTTATGTGTGGGATTTAATCATCTACTGTAAAATAATCTACTAATGCGCTACTGTCTCAATGTAAACAAACACCTGCACCAATAGATATTAATGAGAAAAGATAAAGTGAATATTTTGACTGGGATTAGTTCAGATTTTCACTTTGGCTGAAATAACAGCGCTGAAGTGGTAGAAGTGAATTTTAACACGCCGGAGTCGTTTTAAGACGAAACTTCATCTTTATCTGATCGACTTTTTCCATTTCTCATCTGTGATTCTCTCTCCGATTACCGAACAGCGAGTGTGTTTGTCTGAGCACCAAAGAAGTCCAACTTAGTGTAAACAAGGCGTCAGATACTCGACCTTACAGAATGTGATTTCTGTCTATTAATAAGTGAGACAGAGAGTTCTGCTGTACAGAGAGACACACACACATATGGACGTGGACTTCAGCCTCTAATAATAATCATAATATCACTCATTACATTAAAGCCTTAACTCTTTCACTAGTTCTACAAACACTTTAACTGCCAAAGACAGGTTTTAAATAAACGAGAAAGTGAGGATTGGTTTTTTTTTTTTTTTTTGGTGAGAGGGGAATGTTGCAATACCAGGATGTAGAATCAAACAAAGAGAGGTGCAGTAACAGGTCTCTCCGCTAGAGGGAGAGTGAGGACCCGAATGAAGTAGACGCCTATATTCCTCTACCTGCTTTGGCCGCCATATACAGTAGGTTATGTTAGGGAGTCGTAAGGGGGCGGGGGGGAAATAAGGCGCGAGGAAGCGATGCTGCGTGCGCTTTAAGTCTTTTCCTCGTCGAGGCGCAGCTTCATTCAGAGCCACGCCGCGGTGAGTCACACACACTCACACACACTCACACACTGACACGGCCATGTCGAGTCTGAAGAAGAGGAGCTCGGGGCAGCGCGAGGCGGACGAGGAGGACCAGCAGGCGGCGGAGAAGATGCTGGCGGTCCCCGCGGGTCCGGCGGCGGCGGCGGCGGCGGCGGAGGGTGAGGAGACGGTGGTCCTGCAGCGCACCATCACGCTGGTGAACGGCGTGGCCATCATCGTGGGCACCATCATCGGCTCGGGGATCTTCGTGACACCGACCGGCGTGGTGAAGGAGGTGGGCTCGGTGGGTCTGTCGCTGGTGGTGTGGGCGGTGTGCGGCGTCTTCTCCACCGTCGGGGCGCTGTGCTACGCCGAGCTCGGGACCACCATCACCAAGTCCGGCGGAGACTACGCCTACATCCTGGAGGTCTACGGCTCCCTGCCCGCCTTCCTCAAGCTCTGGATCGAGCTGCTGATCATCAGACCGTCGTCGCAGTACATCGTCGCCTACGTGTTCGCCACATACCTGCTCAAGCCGCTGTTCCCCGTCTGTCCGGTACCGGAGACCGGCGCCAAGCTCGTGGCGTGCCTGTGCATCCGTGAGTACACACACACACACACACACACACTCACGCACAGCCACCTGTCTGACCTCCCCTCCATCTCTCTCTCAACACACACACACACACACACACACACACACACCTCAATCATTCTGTCTCATCCGCATCTTATCTTTTCATTTCAAAAATATGTGTGTGTGTGTGTGTGTGTGTGTGTGTGTGTGAGAGAGACACACACTGTATGACGCAATAAAGTATGAGAGTGGATGAAGACGCGCGTGTGTGTGTGTGTGCGCGTGCGCGAGATGAAAACACGTTGCGTGGTTTCATCATCTATCCGATCGGCGCGTGGAAGAGGAAACGCGCGTGTGTGAAGTGCACGAGGGAGCCGTCGCGCGCAGACGGGGCTGGTCAAACTTGCCGCGCGCGTGTGTGTCTGTGTGTTTATTTGATGTTTACTGATTTAATAAATGAGTTATTTACTTGTTTGTTTATTTACCTGTTGGACCTGAACTCGGTTTTTATTCCTGTGGCGCTTTAACCTTTGATCTGACTTTAACCACTTACTGATTTCACTAATTTATGTACTTATTTACGTGTTTATTGACTTTTCTGACTTGTTTTTTCATTAATTATTCATCTACTGATTTATGAACATATTTTATTGTTTATCCTCTTATTTCACTTCTCTTCTTTTTATTTACCTACTTGTGTACTTATTTGTTTGTGTTTACTCTGGGGGCATTGGTGGCTCAGTGGGAGGTTTCTCACCTGCCATGCGGAAGGCGAGGGTTCGAGCCCCGCCCACGTGTCCCGGCCCCGTCGGCTCGGCCTGGGTCAGGAAGGTCATCCGGTGTAAACCGCGTGCCGAGTTGTGTGTGCGGATCGGATGGTCCGCCGGGGCGACCCCTCGACGGGAACAGCCGAAAGATTAACAACTTATTTGTTACAATTTATTTGTTAGTTTACGGGTGTGTTTACTCTGTGGGCGTCGGTGGCTCAGTGGTGGCCATGCGTAAAGCCCGAAAGGTTCGGTTCCCACCGATGCCCAAGCCGCAGCCGCGGGATACAGTGCCGGTCCCAGGCCCGGAGTAAATGGGAGGGTTGTGTCAGGAAGGGCATCCGGTGTGAAACCCGTGTCGAGTTGTGTGTGCGGGTCGGATCGACGTGAGCGACCAAAACACTGACAACAGCTCGTGATCAACTCTCTGTGTTTCAACAAACCATCAGGCAACATCAGCGTTAATGATACGAACGAGCCAGATTTAAACTGATATCGACTTTCATCTGCAACCTCAGGACACGACAACGCGCGAGGAAAATGTTTATTATTATTATTATTATTATTATTATTATTAATCATTATAGAGATATGGTTAGTGCATGTCGACAGCCATTTGATATCTTTGTCATTAAAAACTACTAAGCTTTAAAAATAGTTTAAACTGAAGCACTTAAAATATGTACTCACTAAATATCATAAAGTTAAAGAGTAAATAATTATCGTATGTAAACACACATATAATATATATTTATAGTATAAACTGTTTACAGCATGAAGTCTCTCTATGAGTGTTTATTATACATTAATAACGCAGTAACACAGAGACACAGCTGACCGTTACGCTATTAATTAATCTATATTCAGGTCTTTCTAATCAGACGAGTGAACATGTGACCAGCGGCGTCTCTGACCTCTAACACACACGTCACACACTCACTCAGCTACTCTACATGATGATGCTGATAAAGTTTCTGTTCTGTTTCTGTTCCAAACAAGCGTTAATGTGTCACAAACATCTGTCCATTGTCATAGAGAGAGAGTGTGTGTGTGTGTGTGTGTGTGTGTGAGTACAGTTAGTGAAGTGAAGGAACTGATTAGTTCAAAAACGTTAATACAAAGTGGTTTAGCAGGTTTGGATTAGATGAGGATTAGACACACACACACACACACACACACACCAAACACTTTATTATAATGAACTGAGACTGGAGGAGAACAATGAAGTGTGTGAGAGAGAGAGGGGTGTTAAACTAATCCTCCCCAAAAGCAATCATGTGATAAAGACGAACGAGAGATGAAGGTGTGGCTGGTTTTGGGGGGACAGACAGTTATAGTTTCTGACTGAAAGTAAAAAGCGTTCTTAGTTTTTAATGCACCCCCCCCCCCCCCACACACACACACCCCGTTACCCACAATCCCGTGCTGTGTGTGTGTGTGTGTTTAGCTGCATTATCCCCCTGACCTGTTTTACACAACGCCGCTCTCGAGCCGCAGCAGCTCCGGTGCATTGTGGGTCGGCTGGGAGCGGCTCATCAGAGAGGGGCCCCTCACTCAGGGAGTCAGGCGCAGAGAGAGACCTCTGTGTGTGTGTGTGTGTGTGTGTGTGTGTGTGTGTGTGTGTGTGTTTAATTGTACAACAGTGTGTGAGAGAGAATGTGTGTGTTTGTACAAGAGTGTGAGTGAGTGAATGTGTGAGTGAGTGTGTGTGAGTTTATACAAGAGTGTGTGTGTGTGTGTGTGTGTCCGCATTAGTGCTTATGCATGCATATGTGTGCAATCATGTATGAGAGTGTGTTCGTAGAGAATGTGGGCAAGAGTGTGTGTTCTTGCACGGTTATAAGAGAGAGAGCATGTGTGTGTGTCTGTGAGTGTGTGTGTGTGTGTGTGTGTGTGTTTAATGCTGCATATTTAAAATGGATCTGTTCAGTTATTTAATGTCAAAAGGCTGCAGTTTACAGGTCTCACTCACACACACACACACACACACACACACACACACACACACACACACACACACACATGCATATTATGGGATGGATGACTGTACAGTCTGAGTGATCATGTGATGTTGTTTACACATTAAAAGAAACTATAAGGTTAAAAAAGTTTGCGCACGCGTCTCCATGGAAACCCTGCGGCTGTCATTACGTGTCGAGACGATCTAACAGCCGGTGTGGTCTCCATGGAAACGGGTTTCATCATCAGTGGAGTGATGCGTCGGCGCGCAGCGGGCCGAGTTCTGACCTCCTTCTGCTCCGTTATCGGGCTGTGTTTGTACGAGATCAGATTCCGGGGACATCAGACACCGAACAGCTTGACTGACTTCACTGAGATGATGTGTGTGTGTGTGTGTGTGTGATACACCCTTCCATAATATTTCTCTCTCTCTCTCTCTCTCAGTGTTGTTGACGGCGGTGAACTGCTACAGCGTCCGCGCCGCCACCAGAGTCCAGGATGCCTTCGCTGCAGCCAAGCTCCTCGCCCTGGGACTCATCATCATTATCGGCTTTGTGCAGATTGGAAAAGGTTAGACACACACACACACACACACACACACACACACACACACACACACAGGAATTGAATCAGTTCAGGTTGTATTTTAAGATCATTATTTAGATAAACAGGCCGTCCAGAAATAAATACTGGATCAGAACATGGGGTTGTTTTGGTTGTTGGGGGTGGGGGTGGGGCGTGGTGTTGTTTAGGGGGGACCTGTTAGCTCACACCCAGCACTCACCGGAAATAATATAAATATACATATACATACATACATATATATAAGCATGTTAATCCTGTTTTCCACAAAAAAAGCTTAACATTCATGTCAATTAATATTGTAATTGAATTTTATTATTAGAAAAGATTCTGTAAATGTATTTCCTATTATTAATAGGAACACACACACACACACACACACACACACACACACACACACACACACATCAGTGGTTTGTTGGTTTTCTCAAGGGTTGTACTTTAATTATAATTGTGTGTTTAATTTGTATTTGTATTGAGTAAACACACAACCTCAGGCTTTACGTGAGTGATGAAGTCAGTGAAGTCAGTCTCCGTCATCGTGACCTCTCGTGCTGTTCCTCAGTGATGTACAGAACACAGTTCCGCTCCCTGCGTTCTTGTTCCCGCCCCAGTGTCATTTAACCCCCCCCCCCCCCCCCCCAGCCTACGGTCTCACGTGTCGGGTAGCGTGTGTTCGTGTTCTCTTGTTAATCCTCCGTGTGAAACCGAGAATCACCGGTTCAGTGGTTCAGACGGGTGCTGGTTTACCCCCGAGGTTACAAACTACCTGCATCTGCTGAGTCTGAGACTCAAGAGTGAGAGAACAATTACACAAACAAAGAAAGATCAGAAGAAACTGTGAAAAAGGAAAAGAGAAAGAGTTTACCTCTTTATACCACAGAGATAGAAAATGTCAAAGGAAAAAGAACAAAGAATAAAAAGAGAGAAAAAAGAAAGATAGTTAGGAAATTTAAAAGACAGAAAAAGAAACAAAGTGTAAAAGAAAACTAGAGAATGTAAAGGAGAAAAAAAAACAAGAAAAAAAATATAAAAACAAGAAAAAAGTATCAAAGGGAGTTAGAAAATGTAAACGTAAGATAGAAAACGAAAGCTAGAGAATATAAAAGTGAGAAGTAAAAAGAGAGAAACTGTAAAGTAGAGAACAGCTCTCTCACATCCGGTCTTCCTTCAGACGTTTATCCACCGGCTCTGATTGGCTCGTCAATTAACACCTAATAAAGCCTCTGACCAATCACAGAGGTTTGAGTTCTGACCGTTTGGATGAAGGAGATCTGTTGTAGCGATCAGGAGAAGTTTCACAGCGTTTGAGTTTACTGAAAGCTCACGTCACACTTTCACACGCTGGAGGAAACAACGTCTGACTGAAGACAGATCTCGGGTGAAGTCTGTGACACGTGAGGACACGACACGTGAGGACACGACACGTGAGGACACTGGTACGACACGGGCTCATGAAGATGTTTCTTTCTCTCTCGTAATGGATTCATGCTAACCTGAGTTTACAGGACGCCTCCGGGACACAGAACGAGAGACGCACTCATTAGTGAAACCCCCCAGAAAAAAACGCTTCAGTTTGTTAAAGAGCATCAAAAGCACGAGGAAGCGTTTCTGCACATCAACAGCACACAGGACGCCACAACTTACATTTTATTTAATGTTTTGGCCAGACAGTGTATAACTTTAATACATTTTGCTAATACATTCAAATCAAATCAAATCAAATTCAAATTGTATTTGTCACATACACAGTCATACACAGTACGATATGCAGTGAAATGCTTAGGCGACTGTCCTGACCTTAGAATAAAGACTATTAAGACTATTTATAGGAAATAAATATAAAAGAAAATAGAAGTAGATTTAACTAAGAATAAAATATCTGCCTGTACAGTACAAATATACAATAAAGAAATATAATATATATATATATTTAAAAAAATAGAAATAGATTTAACTAAGAATAAAATATCTGTAGAGTACAAATACAATAAAGAAAAATATAGGAAAAATATAAGAAAAGAAAATCTGGGTGATAAGATAAGAAAATATAAGAAACCTATTGTGTACAATATAGAAAAATATAGAATATGGGAATTTTGTGTGGGAAGGAGTATAAATAGAAATGTCCAGGGGGTGTGCAAGTGTGCTGTAAAGTGTTCGTACCTAAAGTGCCTCGTGCATAATAGAATAAGTAGTAATGTACAGGTGTGCAGTGACCACTAGTGCCAGTGATTGTCCCGAATGTGCAGAGAAAGTGCAGGAAGCATGTGGGGTGTGTAAAGTGGGTCAGTACTGTGTGCTGTGCTGGTTGAGAGATCGTATCGCCTGCAGGATGAAGCTCCTCCTCAGTCTCTCTGTATTCTGTGCTCTCTATTCATTCTGAGCTGTACTTTCTGTATTAATACATAAATAAATAAATAAATAAATGGAAAGCACAAGTTTTGATAAAGTGGTATCCGGTAATTTAAACGTGCTAATGAATGATTAAAAAAAGAAAGTAAATAAAAAAGGTATAGCTGTGTTAAATATTGGAATATTTTCCACTGCATAATAATAAAAATACTCTTGTTTTTGTTTCCTCTTTTCAAATAATACATCAACTTTTTTTCTAATACCCAGAAACAACATTCTGAGTAACTGTTAATTAAATGTAAATTTACTGTTTAGTTTTGATTATGACTCCATTCCCACTTTGTTTCGCGCTGGTGGGAAAAACTTTATTTATTTAGAAGGCAAAAAAACGAGCAGGAGTTCCTTTGATCATTTCCTGTTCTGCAGGTTCTATTGTGAAATTTGAATTTTAAATCTATTATTTATTTATTTATTTGTTTGTTTATTATGAAACTTACAGACTGAATTCCTCTCTGTTAGTGCAGATACACATCTGTAATCACCACTGGAGACGTGTTACTGCTGCTGCTTGTCCTATGTGTTTCCGGCAGCAACGAGGCTCGTCCAGATGTTTAACACTTCCAGTGTCTCGTCCCATGTTGTTCATGAAGTCTAACACACACACACACACACACACACACACACACACACACACACACACACACACACCTGGGTTTAATTCCTCTCCGGACGTTAAATGTTTCCAGTGAGAAGACGTGATATAAACACCAGCACACACACACACACACACACACACACACACACACACACGGTCTTTCATTGACACAAACATACACACACACACACACACACACACACACACACACACATGGTCTTTCATTGACACAAACATACACACACACACACACACACGGTCTTTCATTGACACAAACATACACACACACACACACACACACACACACACACACACGGTCTTTCATTGACACAAACATTGACACAAACACACACACACACACACACACACACGGTCTTTCATTGACACAAACATTGACACAAACATACACACATACACACACACACACACATGGTCTTTCATTGACACAAACATTGACACAAACACACACACACACACACACACGGTCTTTCATTGACACAAACATTGACACAAACACACACACACACACACATGGTCTTTCATTGACACAAACATTGACACAAACACACACACACACACACACACACACACGGTCTTTCATTGACACAAACATTGACACAAACATACACATACACACACACACACATTAATGCCAAGCTGCAGGTTTTAACACAGTCGGATGGTTATAAGTTCCATTACCTGTTTACTCAAAGTGTAGCACACACTTGTTAACTTTTATTTCAGTGAAACTGGGGTTGTGTGTGTGTGTGTGTGTGTGTGTGTGTGTGATCTGGGTGTTTTTGTCAGTTTGTGTGTGTTTTTGTAATCATAAGATGTGACTTGATAGAGATAAGTGAAGGGTGGGTGTGTCTTAGTCTACACAGTGTAAACCTGCTGAGAAATTGGTGTGTGTGTGTGTGAGAGAGAGATAATGTTGAAGGCAGCACTATAGCAGTGTATCTGGACTAAATAAGTTTGCTTATAAACAACTTTTGTTTTGTTTTGAGTTGTGTTTAGCAGGCCATGTTTCCCTGTGAAATGGGTGTGGCTTCTCATTTATAATTATGGAGGCCTGTGTATAATTCCTAATGATGGGGGTGTGGCCTGTGTATAATTCCTAATGATGGGGGTGTGGCCTGTGTATAATTCCTAATGATGGGGGTGTGGCCTGTGTATAATTCCTAATGATGGGGGTGTGGCCTGTGTATAATTCCTAATGATGGGGGTGTGGCCTGTGTATAATTCCTAATGATGGGGGTGTGGCCTGTGTATAATTCCTAATGATGGGGGTGTGGCCTGTGTATAATTCCTAATGATGGGGTGTGGCCTATGTATATTATACTAAGAAATAAACTAAGACTAAAAAAAACATTTATTTACATTTACGAACACAATTACAGTATGTTCTAAGTTCTGTCTGTGTGTGTGTGTGTGTGTGTGTATTGGTTACTGAGTATTGTCTACAGGTGTGTGTTCAGGTTCAGTTATGTGTGTGTGTGTGTGTGTGTGTATCTACATTTGGGTCATGTTGTCTTCTTGTAGTTAAAGCAGGAGAACAGGTCCCGTGATCAGGCTGGTGTGAAGTGAGACGAGTCGAGGATGATGTGGAGTTCAGTCTGTTATTACACCAAATTCACTGTGTGTGTGTGTCTGTGTGTGTGTGTGTGTGTCTCTGTGTCTGTGTGTGTGTGCTGTATCACTGGACTCGTTACAGGAAGCCAAACGTCCGTGAGCGTTGAGTTCTGTAAGGGTGTGGAACACGTCGTTATCTTCATGATGTTCAGTTTGTGTGTTCAGTAACTGTTGAGTGAGCACTTGTACTCGTGTGTGTGTGTGTGTGTGTGTGTGTGTGTGTGCAGGTGTTAAGCTGTGTGTTCTTCTGTGTAAATGTGTGTAATATGTTTATTGTACTGTAGAAGTGCTGTGTGTGTGTGTGTGTGTGTGTGTGTGTGTGTGTGTGTGTGTGTGCGTTAGAGATAAAGCGCCCCGCACTGTGCCTGCCCTCGTCTGACCTCATTAATATACACAACACAGTTCAGCTTTACACACAACACAGTGCTTTCTCTCAGGACTAACCACACACACACACACACACACACACACACACGCAGACCCCTCACAAGTCATGTGCTCCGGTTTGGCCCCAGGGGCCCTGACACTCACCCTCAGGTGTCACATGAGTTTCTGGCAATTTACAGCTCTCTCTTTTTTCACACACACACACACACACACACACACACACACACACACACACACACACACACACATTTTCTCTTCGCCTCCTCTCATTCCTCAGTGCACCCCCCCTCCCCCCCCCCCATGGTGAAGCGATAACACAACATTCAGTAAAAAGTTCTGTATAATCACATTCATTAATAAAGTACAATAACAGCACAGTTAGTTGTTGTTACTTCGGTTAATTATACAATAAAATAAGTACAGTGGAACCTCGGATTGCGAGTAACGGGGTTTACGAGTGTTCCGCAAACCGAGCAAAGATTTTTAATAAATTTTTATTCGGAAACCGAGCAAGTATTAGTTTACGAGCACCGAGTATCATGTATCACGCATGCGACTCTTATTTTGACACCGAGCGTCACTCTCTCACCGTTTTTTTCCTGTTAAAATGGTGTTTCCGCTGTGTTTATGCGTTTGTTGTGAAACTTAAAAAGTGAGTCTGTTAATATACGCTCATGCCAGTGTCAGAGAAATTTTTTTTTTCCTGTTAAAACAGTGTTTCCGTTGTGTGTGTGTGTGTGTGTGTGTGTGTGTGTGTGTGTGTGTGTGTGTGTGTGTTTGTTGTGAATCTTAAAAAGCGAGGTGGGGAGAGGGAGGAGGAGTGTTACTGTGCAAAACGAGGCGAGGGAAGGGGCTAATTCCACACAACCACACACACACACACACACACACTGCGCGCACCAACGGAAACAATTATCTGTCAGGATTTATTCATACTTTTTTTAAAGGTAAAGTGCAGATTAATTTGTTTTATTTTCATTTTATAGATTGTATTAATTATTTGTATGTATTTATTTTTTGGGGCTGTGGAACGAATAATTTGAGTTTTCATTATTTCTTATAGGAAATGATTATTTGGTTTGCGAGTGTTTTGGAATACGAGCCCACTTCCAGAATGAATTATGCTCGTAATCCAAGGTTCCACTGTATTATTATTGTTATTATTATTATTATTATTATTATTATTATTATTATTATGTA
>QNUK01000882.1:0-52500 GCA_013621035.1 Clarias magur | reverse complement strand
CGTCAGTAAAGGGGCGTGGCCTCTGTATCCTTCAGCGTCAGTAAAGGGACGTGGCCTCTGTATCCTTCAGCGTCAGTAAAGGGGCGTGGCCTCTGTATCCTTCAGCGTCAGTAAAGGGGCGTGGCCTCTGTATCCTTCAGCGTCAGTAAAGGGGCGTGGCCTCTGTATCCTTCAGCGTCAGTAAAGGGGCGTGGCCTCTTTTCCCATCAGTAAGACTTGTGTGTATAGCAAAATTTAAAAAATAATATTTCCTTTCAACATTTAAATATTTAAATAATTGAAATCTCCAATCAACCAATCCAGTCTGAGTTGAGCGTGCGTGTGTGTGTGTGTGTGTGTGTGTGTGTGTGTGTGTGTGTTCTCCCTCAGTGCTTGATGACGCTCCTCTATGCCTTTTCCAATGACATCTTCTCAGTCATCAACTTCTTCAGCTTCTTCAACTGGCTCTGCATCGCCATGGCGATCATCGGCATGATGTGGCTGCGCTACAAGAAACCTGATCTCGAGCGGCCAATCAAGGTGAGCGAGTGGTGGGCGGAGCTTATATTACCTTGTATATAACTGAAGGGCGTAACCCTAACCTGATTGTTCTTTTCTGATTGTAGCTTGTAAAAAACATTATCGAGTCTGTTGAGTTCTGAGAAAGCGTTCAGACCTTCCAGACCCGTAAAAACAGAGATTTCAACATAAAACTTTCAAACAAAAAACAAAATATTGCAACAGAAAACCTTTAGTTTCACACAAAATTTGTTTCTTAATTAAAACCATTAAAATTTGATGTCAAGCCGTGAGTATAAGGTTGAAAAGAACAGCGAAGTCTCCATTATATGAGGACGCAAACTCTACTGCCCACAGATCAAGCCCCGCCCCTGCTGGATTTGCATGCTAATCCTGATAGACTGTTATATATTTTACTTTATGATGCAACAAATTTTACTTAATACGCTTGTTCAGTACTGTGGTGTTAATTGAACATGAAATAGATTATAGATATATAGGAATCAGAACATATAAGATTTTCATTTAAATTGAATTCTGTTTCAGCTAAAATTATATGGAGTAAGCGTATAGCTTAGCTTTTATTAGTTATATGAGTAGCGAATATAAAAGTCCATAGTAAAACCTAAAAACGCAGTAATTTTATATATATATGTTTGTTTTTCTTTTCACAGGTAAACATCCTGTTGCCCCTTTCCTTCGTCCTGGCGTGTCTCTTCCTGATCGTCGTGTCCATCTGGAAGACTCCAGCCGAGTGCGGCATCGGATTCGGAATCATCGCCACCGGCGTTCCCATCTACTTCATCGGCGTCTGGTGGCAGAACAAACCCAAGTGGCTCCAGCAGCTCATCTGTGAGTGCTTCAGACAGAACTCTCGTTCGAAACTTTCTGCTTTGTAGTGAAGTTAGAAATGGCGAAGCTTGCAAACAAAAAGGCAAACGTTTGTCTGTGAAGAGATTCACAGCTCTCTTCTTCGATGCTTTTAGCAGTCTGAGAAATACTGCACTCATTTTATGTTAAACATGCTGAATATTCGGGAATCACCAGAGACCTCGTGATACGATATCATCACGATACGGAGGTGCCGATTTGATTTGTATTGCGATTGTGTAAGTATCACAATTTTATAAACATATAAAACAACGATCATCGGGCCCAGGCACTTATTTAAATCATTTTTAAAGTGGTAAAATGTTGCCATGCCGCTGTACTCCTGCAGGTGGCGCGCTCTAAAGTATTCACACATTGGCAGACAACACAATATCCTGTGTTGTAGGAGCAAAAAGTTTGTTTATAATTGTAACAAAATATATACATATATTTTAATTAATATTGAATCAGGATGTTTAAAATCGTGATACTTACAGAATCGCAATACAGATTCAACAGCCCTGGTGATTCATCTTATTTATTTATTTATTTATGCTGTAACGTGACAAATCCGAACTATTGGCTCAAGTGATTCTTAGAGGACCAGTCACATGGCACGGCACATCTCCAGGCCCCGCCTACAGCCCCGCCTACAGCCCCGCCTAGTTCCGTGTATATGTTATTAAACACATATGGAGAGATTATAGATTAAAACAGAGAGATGGTGAAGAGTCTGGTGAGTGACTGTATGTAGCTGCTACAGTTAGCTCGCTTTGACCACGCCCACCAGACAAGCAGCATGAGCCACTTGCTAACTGGAACGTAGTGTCAGGTGTCTCTCATAGCTCAGTGTTCTGTGTATTATATGTTCTGTACGTGTGAATACGGTTGTGTTTTTCTTTCCCTCAGTCTCGACCACTGTGGGCTTTCAGAAGGTGTTGGAGGTGGTGCCGCAGGAGTCGTGAAGGAAAACCGACAAAACCAAACAAAAAGACGCTTCGGAAAAGATTCCTTGCACAAACTGAAGGACAGAAATGTTTCCCTTTCTCCCCGAGACCACGCGGCGTCCCTGAGCTTTCCCCGTAAACCCACGTCTAGCCGGGGAAAACGAGAGACCAGAGACGTCTGAGTGAGGGCAGAGATTTTTTTGAGTTTGCCCCCAGAACATTTGTTTCATTTTATTTCGCTTTTTATTTTCGCTTTTTATTTTATTAAACAGTCCTTTCTTTTTTTTTGAGCGAAGCGTGACACGGGCGAAGTGTCTGCCCATCGATTCAGCTCCGAAAGCTACTGTAAAATACGGCAGTGTGTGTGTGTGTGTGTGTCTGTGAGAGAGAGAGAGCAGTGGTGCGAGTGTGTAGTGTAGTAGTGGTCGTTTAAACATTTCTCTGTTATTTCAGAATACGCTGCAAACTCGAAGGCTTTTGAACACCTGAAACTGAATCATTATAACAAAACTAAAAGGTACAGAACAGGAGAAAGTTATGATTAATAACTGAACCCTCATTAAAGCTCCACTCTCAGAGCCTGTCGTCATAAAAGACACAAAATAAATATGATTATTATTACAGCAACAAAACATATAATCAGAAGTGTGAGCTCGGATGGATTTTTTTTTTTTGTCAGATTGAATTTAAACATTTAAAATGATCCCTTAATACGATGTGTAATTAACATGTTAACGTAAGGTGTTCAGGAGTCTTTGACTGCGAGCGTAGATGAGCCGATAACAGCGCACGTGTCCGTTTTCTCTCCAGTCGCCTTGTTATTGGTTTCATTTTTTTATTATTATTATAGTATTTTTAAAAATGGACATGGAGTCAGTCTGCTGTGAGCTGATCGAGCGACACAAACCTAAACAGGAGGAACTTCAGACAATCCGAGGGTTTTTTTTGTTTTTCGTTTAAATTTAGGTTCATCAGCAACGTGTTCAGAAATCATTAAAACCAGAGCTGAAGTTTTTCCAAAATCCGAACCCGAGACAATTTCAATTTTTAAGAGAACAACAATACTGCACATACAATCTCAGTCATTTCTACATCCTTCATCTCTTCTTCTTCTTCTATCTGCACGTCTTTTTTTTACATGAAATATTTCCACACTTCTGTCTTTCCCTACCGCAGATATTAAGCAGCTGCCTCTGATAATAATAATGTTTTCTTATTTTTTATATTTTTTTAGTTGTTTTTAGTTAGAGTTAAGTTAACCTAAAGCTACTTTAACGTTAGAGTTAAAGTTAGAGAACGTATAGGAGTTGCATCGCTCGTGGATGCAGCGTGCAGTTACTGATTTTTATTTACGTATGCAAAAATAAACACTCCCCTAGCCTCACCGTCATATCGTAACTTTTAGCATTGACAGTGACTGTATCGTCTGTTTGCTAAGACCGCAGTTACCTTCACTCACAGGTGTGACGTATCTCAGAAGTAGGCCGGCCAGCTGGCCGAGTGAATTAATGAACTGTTAACCTAATGTCACATTCTTTATAATCTTTATGTAATCACTTTCCCATTTGCAGTACAGAGTCCTAGCTCAGTTACACATATAACTAACTGCACAGAAGCTTTGACAATTTACATTATGACAAATCGTTAAAGCTTGACAGTTTATTCTGATGCAGTTGGCGCGTCATTAATTAGCGATGATGATGAAGACGATCGATACTGTTCTGTAAGCTGTACAGAAAAAAAGGTAAAAATACAGAGCAGAAAGAAACCAATCCGCACTGAGAGACTTGAATTAGAAACTGAATACATTTTTTTCTACATAAAAAATAACTTAATGTTTTCTACACTACCAATAATGCTGTTCAACTTCCTGCTGATAGTCTGGAACCAGAGCTCTGCTTAGTGTCGTCATGTAGCTGCATTGCATTCTGGGACTATGACTCCCGAGTTTGTTCCGACACCTTTGCACCTTCTACACTGGATTTCTCATTAATACGAGCTATTCTCATTATGCATGGCTAAACACGTCCGAATATTTCAGCGTAAACATGTTGAATGTGCATCAGGGTGGATTCTTTTCCAGAACAGTGAATAAGTAAAATGTCCCCCTGGACTCAGCACTGAACCCTGAGGCACTCCTTAATAATGCACTGGATACAGATGAAACGTTTGCAGAGCGTGCTTTAGTAATATTGTAGTCTTTTAAAGACCATTATGGACAATTAAGGACTTTTTTTTACATTAATTTCGTAATACATGTTTCATCACAATCAGAAGAGAAAAGGAAATATTTAGGACCTACACTGGGCTTAACACAGAACCCTGAGGTATCTTTTACTCATGCGGCAGATTTTGAATTGGATTGCCAGGTGTTTTTAACAGCCTGGAGCTTTCCAATGGTTCTGATATAAAACCTGACAAAATTAAAGGTGTATATGTGTTTAATAGCATCATCGGTAAAACTTTATTTTTTTTTATTTACCTGAAAATCACACAAATTTGATTTTTTTTGTTTGTTTCTTTCTTTTTATTTATTTATTTTAATTTATTTTCACAGACCTAATTAAATATGATATTTTATAGTGTTTAGAAAGTTTGAAGAAAAATCTCACTGAGGTTGTTTTACTGCGACGGGTTGCAAAGTGCCTCAGTGACCTCATTTCCCCTCTCGTCTGTTCCACCCACGCAGCAGTTCTATCACCAGTACACTAATTACTGGCTTATATAGAGCAAATCTTTTGCTTCTACCACACAGAATGAACAGTTTGATGAACTGTGTGAACAGTTTAGAGCACACCACCTGTAGGATTATAGAGGAACAGCAACTTTGTACCACCGCAAATACAAACATTTAAATTTTAAATTTATTAAAAAGGATTTTTGAGTCTGTGTGACGATACATGAATTGCCACACAAAAGAATCATTAAATACGTTTTCCCCATCTTGATTATATCAGTATAAATCTAGACCAACTTTTACATCACCAACAACGCAGTACCACATCGCATTATTTTTACACCTTCACCTAAAGCTAAGGCTAACATTAGCTCCCTGTCCAGGAAGTGAAAGCCGGACCTTTAGTTGTGTTGTATAACCAACCTGCATCATCATGAGGTTATAACAACGTTACTGAAAGAAGTGTACATACGCATACTTTAAGTTTTTTTTTTTTACACATTAACGTACAGTAACAGAAGTTGGTTTTCACGCTTTCTTTATTCTTGGTTGTTTAAACTTTGCTCACGCGTCGCAGAGGATTTGTCTGTGTCTGATTGTTGTGTTATTAGGAACCTGCTGTTGCTCTGTAGGAATCTCTGTTTCTGTCAGCCAGGCGGTCAGTTTAATACAATAGAAGTGTACAATAAGATGCAGTCGAGTTTTATTGGTTTGTATGTTTGTTTGTTTTTTTTTATCTGAATGCAGTGTGATGGTTACTTTCGCTCATGTAACATTGAGGAATGCAGGGTTTGGGTTTGTTTGTTTGTTTGTTTTTCTTTTACATGAATATGATAAAGGATTCCAGCTTGATGTCTGAGGCCAGTATGAGTTGACAGTTACGTGTGTGTTACGGTTACTGTACACCTTGTGTCTGTTAGAGAATTTTTAGCCTACAGTTGAACTAACATTGAAGCTGATCAGACTAACGTACAGTAGAGCTGCTCACCGTTACTTAATGTATTTATTTATTTGTAAGGTTTCTTATATATTATGTATCTGATTAGTTCACTAATACATTAATTTGTGTTTTTTTTGGGGGGGGTGGTTCAAAGTTTGGAATACATTTTTTTGTGCTTTATTACGTTTTTAAAAACTTTCTATGTTGAATTTTTGTTATTGTTTTAGGTCATAGAGCTGCTAATAAACTTTCTGCTGTACTTAATTTGAAGTGAATTTTTGATTTTTGATATGTGACGTTTGTCTCTCTTGAATGTGAATAATTTCTTCCGTGAGTCTGCCCTCGGGTCACTAACATCTCGCTGTGTCATAAATACAGACGGACAGAACACTGGTTTAATTTTAGAATTGAATGAAGTTAATTTATACAGAGTTTTTAACAACAGCATTGTCACAAAGCTTTACAGAAATGTCAATTTAGGATATAAATGAAACCTTTTGAGAAATGTATAGACACCTAAATACATCACTTTTGGTTCTGTTCTGGTTCCACTTTGCGAAGTTGTTGAGTTGTTAGTGTTTCTCTATCATAAAGCAATTTCCATCGATTTGAGCTATTTTCTGAATATTTCTTGCCTCAAATAACCATTTGAAAACAAACAGAGAAATCAGTAAAATGGCAAAAACTTGCATTTCTAACAAAAAATTTGTAAAACCGCGAACACGCCCATTCCTGCGAGTGTGTGCTGTTTTCACCAACATTTCTGGAAGTCCACATACTGTAACTAACGTCCATGAGGGTTCACCTGAACCCTGAACCCCGCCCCTCACCTTCTGCATTTTCTTTAAACTAATTGAGTCATAAACTTGACACTATGACACATAGACACTATGGGACGAATTGGCAAAATGACTGGAACATATATAATTTTATATATATATATAGTAGTGTGTTCTTTTGATGACTTCCAAAGCTAATGTCTTCTTATTAGAAAGTTAAGTTCTTGAAGATAATTTCAACTGTGTAAATAGTAGAAATGAATCATGTATATTCTACTCTTAATTGTTTTTGTCTAATCTGTTGTTATGCCATGATTATGAAATTAGGGTTCGTATTTGAAACACAGCCCGCTTGATTGCACAGCGCTGAAGGCGGAAGTGAAATCGCCACCATTTTCTATAAATCCCAGTGAGCGTCTCGGGTTTCTCTAACTACTGAGCAGGAATGTTTCAGCATGACAGAACTCATCTTCTCATTGCTTCTGGTGAATATTATACTCAATCTTACATACACACACACACTGAGGTCAGGGCAGACTCTGGGTTGGATCACACTCTGGTGCGGTTTAGGTCTAACACTGATGTGCTGCTTGTAGTGTGTGAACGGGCATCATGATCACAAATCTGTGTTAAACTCTATGATATATCAATCTGCAGTCTCTGTTGTGAGCTTACTGCTGATCTCAGATCTGTGTTAAACTCTGTGGCGTAACAATCTGCAGTCGCTGTTCTGCGCTGTTCTACTGATCTCAGATCTGTATTCTGTGAACAGACATTATACTGTCAAGTTGTCTGTTTCTTCGTTTGCTATTTGTGTAAAATGCCTACTGAGTTCTTTGTCTTTAATGAGAAATAAAAAAAAGAATTTAATCGTTTGGGGTTGTGTGATATGACGAAGTGATTTCCACAATGCAAAATTGTTTTGTTGTGCATGAATTTCATCCCAATTTTAATAATAGTGCGACCTGAAGTGTCTCATTTTACTACTTCTTTTAAAGCAATATGGCAAATATTATAATTGTTCATTTAATAATATATATATATATATATACAGTTAACCTTGGATTTCGATCGGCTATTTCGTTCTGGAAGCGTGCTTGTATATCAAATCACTCATATATCAAAATGAATTTCCCCATAAGGAATAATGGAAACTCTGATGATTCGTTCCACAACCCAAAATATTCATATAAAAATAATTAATATAAAATGTAAAGTAAAAACACAGGTCGAGACTCAGCAACGTTGTGTGGAGATAAAATCAAGTCACATGACCACCTGAATGTACTGAATCACCAGCACATCACATCACAGGAGGGTTTCTGCTTCTTTCCTTCTTCGCCTGGAAGCACGAGGAATCATTTCACACATAAACTGGACACGATGTTGCACAAAATCTATGACTGTGTGCCTTTTTTGTTGTTGTTGTGTTTATGAGTTTTTTTTGTCAAGGGCTCTAACTGGACTTGCCTGTTGAATAAATGTAATAAACAAAACAAGTTATGAATTTCTGATAACAATGTTTATAAAAATAAGGAAATTAATGCTATCTACAAAACTATGTCAAACTTAAATAGAAAAAAAACCCAAAACAAATCTGTGTTCTTTTAGGTTTTATGAATTGCTCAAATGATTGTAATAAGACTCCAGCAGCATTAGCATGTGTGAGACACGGCTCTCGCATCCTCTCTGATCCAGCACACCTGAACCGCTTGCATGAGCTGAGGGAAGTGTGTGTGTGTGTGTGTGTGTGTGTGTGTGTGTGTGTGTGTGTGCGTGATATACTGATAAACACCACACCTCCTCAGAGATCTGATGCTGGCGTCCCGCTGCGGGTGAAGGAAGCTCTCGGGGTGAGACGCTCGGCTGCGTGCGGCTCGTGACTGCTGCAGGAGGACGCTCATGATTGGAGTGAGCGTAGAAACGTCTCCCCCAGGAGGGAACGCAACGTTTCCTCTGATCATGTGACCTTTTCTTCTGAGGACACATGCATTCATATGTGCATCGTATTTCTGCAGCTTCCATACAGCAGTAGTCACGTCTTTAATGCTGCGTTAGTGGATAAAATCATAAGGAATAGACAACATGTTGTTGAGGAAGGAGGGAGGGATAATGGATGGAAGGAAGGACAAAGAAAGAAAGAAAGAATCACCAAGTTAGCGAACACTGCTCATCAGTCACTGACCCCATCACAGCACTCAATTCATTCACTTATTCATCCATTCTCTACTGCTGATCCTGTACAGGATGCGAGAGGCCTGGGGCGCCTCCCAAACCGCGGCACACACTCTCTCTCTCTCTCTCTGCGCATGCGCGGTGCGGCAGGGAAGCGAGTGTGGCGTGTAGAGCGCGTGAGAGCGATTGGCGTTTTGCCAATTTTCTTTTTGCCTTTTTTCGCCATTTATAACATCTTTTTTGGCTAAATCTATCTTTTTCGTGTGAGTGCGTGTGTGTGCGCGTGTGTTGCTGGAGCATGGCGGCTCAGAACACACAGCGGTTTGAGAGTTTAACTCGCCGGCGCGGTGTCACGTGGTGTGCGCGTGGTGCGCGCGCGGCGAGTTTAGAGGAGTGTGTGTTAGCGGTTGGTGATGTGGTGGGACATGAGAACATCGTCTCTGCTTCCCGCATGAACAGCGCTGTGGTCACGTTTGTTAATAGTGTAGATAAAGCGGCTAAACTTGTACAGAATGGTATCACTGTTAATAACGAGCACATCCGGGTTTCTCCCCTGAGCTCCCCAGCCAAGAAAATAGTTCTGTCCAATGTCCCTCCCTTCATACCTGATAGTGTCATCGCTGCAGAACTGTCCAGATATGGAAGACTGGTCTCCCCTATAAAGAAAATCCCCCTGGGCTGTAAATCCCCACTGATTAAACACCTGGTGTCTTTTAGGAGACTTGTTTTTATGATCTTTAAAGAGGGTGTAGAAGAGCTAAATGCTGTTTTTAAATTCAGGGTTGAAAACTTTGATTACAGTATATTCGCCTCCTCAGACACTGATATAAAATGTTTTAAATGTGGTGCAATGGGACATCTGGTCCGTGCTTGTCCCGAAAGACAGAGCGGTCCTGGTGCTTCTGAGCGAGCGGGTCCCGACGCGACCGTGCCGGGCGAGGCTGCTCCCCCTGCGACTACAGCTCGGCCGTCTGCTGAGGGACCCGGCAATGCTGCTGACCCAGAGCCAGAGGAGACCGAACCCCAGCCTGCAGTCCAAGAGTCAACTGAGGCAGCACCAGAAACAACATGCTCGGCCAAACCGGACCGAGAGGAACCCAACCTGACCCAGCCGGCGCCGGAGAGGCCGAACACGGCCGATAAGGTCACAGAGGGTTCGGGTGCAGCGCTGGAGCTACCTGTGCTCTCAGCGATGGGTACAAGGGCGAGGAGCCGTCAAATGGAAGCATCAGCCGCACTGTCACAAGGGGACGAGGCGGACATAGAGATGGAAGAGGAGGCCGCCTTCAAGGCACCAAAAAGGAAAAAAGACCGGAAAGGAGGAGGAAAAAAACTCCCCAAAAAAGACCCCGAACCGGAGTCAGACAGTGATGGGTACATCTCAGACTCTGTGCTGCTCCTCACCGCAGAGGAAGAAAGAATGCCAGTCATCTACAGCGAGGAATCCATACATGTTGTTTTAGAAAAGACGAAAGAGGGGTCAAATTGTGTCCTGAGCCACAATACACCACTGAGTGGTGGAGTCGCACTGCTCGCTGCTCGCAATTTTATACCAAACTCTTATACAGTAGAAGAATTTTTAAATGGGAGGCTTTTAAAAGTGAGAACGTTTTATGAAAATGAAGTTTTTGTTTTTATTTGTGTGTACACTCCCACCAAGGCAGTAGAGAGGATGATGTTTTTAGACAAACTAAACAGCATAATTAACGACTGTAACTCTGCTGACATTTTAATTCTGGGTGGGGATTTTAACTGCACAACTGACAACCTGGACAGAAACCATAGAGAACCTCACATGGCCTCCCGTAAACGCATGTGGGAGATGATGGAGGCCCAGGACTTAAGTGACATATGGAGAGACTTACACAAGAAACAAAGACAGTACACCTGGGCCCACTCCATAGAGAACACACTCTCACTGGCAAGACTTGATCGATTTTATGGTTTTAAACATCAACTGTCTTATTTTACTAAATGTTTTATCGTCCCAGTAGGCATCTCTGATCATAGTATGGTGCAGTGCGCTGTCAGTAGAAAAAACCTAAAGCCTAAGAGCCTACTGGCATTTTAACACCCTACTTTTAGAAGATGCCAATTTTATTGAGTCTTTTACTTTTTATGGACCAGTCTTAAATCACAAAAAGCAGATTTTAGCTCTCTACAGCAATGGTGGGATCTAGCTAAAGCACAAATAAAAGTTTTTTGTCAACAGTACACACTCAATGTCACAAAAGACATTGTTAGATCAATGAGAGCGCTAGAGACCGAAATAGCAGAACTCCAGTGTCTAGAGACCACAGAAAACAGAGGAAACATTGAATCCCTGAAAAACAAAAAAGCCCTAATGAACGACCTACTGGGCACTGCAGCACAGGGGGCGCTGGTCCGCTCACGTTTCAAACACGCAACAGAAACGGATGCTCCTTCTAAGTTCTTTTTTGGTCTGGAACAAAAAAATGGACAGAAAAGAATCATACATGCTGTGCGATCAGAGTCAGGGGATCTCGTATCAGAGCCCACTGAGATTCGCAAGCAACCAAAAGCATTAGCCTCAAGACTGACAAAGGTACTGGAGCAGGTCATTCATCACGACCAGACGTACTGCGTGCCTGGTAGGTCTATCTTTGATAATATACACTTAATCCAGGATATTTTGGATGTCTCTAGACTGCTAGGCTTAAAGACCGGTCTCATTTTGTTGGACCAGGAAAAAGCTTTCGACCGGGTTGAACACAAATACTTGTGGAAGGTGCTGGAAAGCTTCGGGTTCAACCCAGATTTCATAACAATGATAAAGACACTGTACAGTGACATTGAGAGTGTACTGAAGGTTAATGGTGGTTTATGTGTCCCTTTTAAAGTACACAGAGGTATTAGACAAGGCTGCTCTCTGTCAGGAATGCTATATTTTTTAGCGATCGAACCTCTTTTATGCAAACTAAGAGAGCAGCTTTCTGGTTTTAATATACCTCATTTTAATATTTTAACCTGTCTTTCAGCTTATGCTGATGATTTAGCTGTAATGGTCAACACACAGGCAGATGTGAATCTTTTAACTGGTGTTTTAGAAGATTTTAAAGTTTTATCATCTGCTAAAATCAACTGGACTAAAAGTGAAGCCATTTTAGTAGGAGAATGGGGAGAAGACCAGCCCACACTACCAGGGGGGTTAATGTGGAAAAAGACTGGTTTTAAATACTTGGGTGTCTACCTGGGCAGTGCTGAGTTTTTAAACAAAAACTGGGAGGGCATCATTGAAAGCATAAAAGGCAGATTAAACAGATGGAAGTGGCTGGTCCCAAAAATGTCTTACAGAGGACGAGTGCTGGTCATCAACACCCTAGCAGCATCGTCCCTGTGGCACAAGCTGGCATGTATGGACCCGCCACCAAACCTGCTAGCAAGCATACAGGCCCTACTGGTAGACTTCTTCTGGGACAAACTGCACTGGCTACCACAAAGTCTACTTCACCTGCCCAAAGAGGAAGGAGGACAGGGCCTGGTGCAGCTAGCCAGCAGAACTGCAGCCTTCCGTCTGCAGTTCATCCAGAGACTTCTCACCGGAGCGAGTGATGAAGGATGGAGAGCGGTAGCCTACACACTCCTACGCACGGTGGGAGGTCTTGGGCTGGACAGAACTCTGTTTTTAATGGACCCCACAGCACTGAACACTACTGGATTACCCGTATTTTATCAAAGACTTTTTAAAATCTGGACCTTTTTTAAAAAACAAAACAAAGGAAGTAGAACGTTACACTGGCTGCTGGAGGAGCCCCTAGTCTGTGGAGGGCAGCTGGACATTTCTAGTCCAAACACTCCAGCACTATCCAAGACCCTGATAAAAGCAGGGATCGTGACACTCCGGCAGCTGGTGAACATCACCGGACCAGACCAAACCGCCCTAACGTCGGAGGAACGCGTTCAGCTGATGGAACACGCAAGCAATGAGACCAGTCCTACAGAAGAAGAACCTTTTCCACAGCTGACGATAACTCCGGACCTAGAGGGTTATGGCGGCCCCCTGCTGGAGCTCAAGGGTGAGGAAGACATGAACTTTGAGACAGTGTCTGGTAAGGTTTTATACAAAGCTTGTGTAAAGGTCTTAAACAAGAAAAAACTGAACGGGAGGGTCGACACCCCATGGCGCACTGAACTTCAATTCAATTCAATTCAATTTTATTTATATAGCGCTTTTAACAGTTGACATTGTCGCAAAGCAGCTTTACACAATAAAAAGAAGTAAGTTTTTATGCAATGTGTATGAATCAAAATGATAAGATTGTCCCTGATGAGCAAGCCGAGGTCGACGGTCGCAAGGAAAAACTCCCTGAGATGGTAATAGGAAGAAACCTTGAGAGGAACCAGACTCAACAGGGAACCCATCCTCATCTGGGTGATAACGGAGAGCAGAGAATGATCAGCATAATAATGTGTACTGGAAGTTCAGTGTAACAGGAGATGTGTTAAAATTTAAATTAAAAGGAGTCCAGTTTGTTCCCGGAGGCTCAGGTAGACTGTAGGAGATTCCAGTCCTGAGCTATCGAACAACTGAAGTCACAGGTCCCCAGAGCATCAATCGATGATAGGACAGTCTTCATGGAAACCATCCCCAGCCACCAAGCGCATCCAGGCAGACCACACGGGGCATCCATGTGACGGGATCTCCAACCAGAAGCAGGACTCCAGGGCGGGTTAGAACTGGGTTTTAATAATGATTTTAAACCAGAGTGGAGGGCACTGTACAAACCACCATTAACCAAAAAGTCTGCTGACCTCCAGTGGAGGATTTTACATGGAATTGTCTCTGTCAACTCTTTTATCTCCATTTTAAATCCTGACGTCACACAGGAATGCCCCTTCTGTTCACAGAGAGAAACTGTTTTCCATGCTTTTATACATTGCTCCAGGTTGTCACCTTTGTTTAACCTTTTAAAACACATTTTTTTACCACAGAATGTAGATTTTACTCATCAGTTTTTTATTCTTGGTTTTAAATATGTCCGGAGAAACAGGTTCAAATGCCAGCTTATTAATTTTACCATTGGTCAGGCCAAGATGGCAATTTATATAAGCAGAAAAAATAAGCTGGC
The DNA here is from genome assembly GCA_013621035.1 of Clarias magur. NCBI lineage: Eukaryota > Metazoa > Chordata > Actinopteri > Siluriformes > Clariidae > Clarias > Clarias magur. The sequence continues at coordinate 38,524 of QNUK01000882.1, read as the reverse complement.
ACAAAGCACAGACTGCGACCCCAAAAAGATCTTCTCCAGACTTGTTAAATCAAGAATTTTAATTGATTTTAATTTTTACAAAAGTATGAAAGACATAAACATGTTTAAAACCATATGGTGCTGTGAGGAGACCTTGTGCGCGGTAGAAGATGACGAAATCATCTTTGCCGCATATTTTAACTGAAAAAAGCACAATAACTATGTGTTTTTAAAGAAGGACTATAATGTAATGAATGTCTTATTTATCTATTTATTTATTTATCTATTTTAAATCAATTATTTATAAACACAATCCTTTTTCTAGCCTATAAAACAAAACTTGTAAAATAAAGGATTGTAAAAAGTAAAAAAAAGTCTGTCTCTCTCTGTCTCTCTCTCTCTCTCTCTGTCTCTCTCTTTCTGTCTCTGTCTCTCTCTCTGTCTGTCTCTTTCTCTGTCTGTCTCTCTCTGTCTCTCTCTCTGTCTCTCTCTCTCTCTCTCTCTCTGTCTCTCTCTCTCTCTCTCTCTCTCTTTCTGTCTCTCTCTCATTCTCTCTGTCTCTCTCTGTCTCTCTCTCTGTCTCTCTCTTTCTGTCTCTCTCTCATTCACTCTGTCTCTCTCTCTCTCTCTGTCTGTCTCTCTCTCTCTCTCTCTGTTTGTCTCTCTCTGTCTCTGTCTCTCTCTCTGTCTCTCTCTCTCTCTTTGTCTCTCTCTCTCTCTCTCTCTCTTTGTCTCTCTCTCTCTCTCTCTGTCTCTCTCTCTCTCTCTCTCTCTCTCTCCCTCACTGGCATCATGTGAGCAGACCCAGGAAATGTGAGCTTGACCATAAACAGTGCAGATAATGACATAATTGTCCTGATTAGAGAGACTTTTTTTGTTTGTTTTTTGGACAGTATGACTCAGGTGTTCATGTGAGACAGAAGCACAAACTGCGCAGCAGTAAATTCAGAGAAAAACCAAGTGTTCTGTAAATAATCAGTGTTCGGGTGTAAGGAGTGCAGTTGTTTGAGATTCTGGGCCGACGCATTTCACCGCCGAGGAAACGAGACGCTGAAGCACTGAGAGCTGGTGTGACTGACTCGGAAGTGATGGAGAGTGTAGAGCGGCTCTTTGACATTTGTAACATGGGGACATGAAGCGATGGTGATGGTGCTGCTACAGCAGAAAGCCAGTGGAGTGAGTTTAGTAGAAGAGACACAAGACAACTTTATTAGGTAGAGAGAGGACACAGATAAACTCAGCACTGTGTGTGTGTGTGTGTGTGAGAGAGAGAGAGATGATAGGAACAGTTTATGAAATCATATAAAGGTGGAAACCTGTAGAATGTGGCGTGTCGGCTGTTGAGTGATGTACAGCAGAAGGAAGTTCTGAAACGAAACCATGATTAGTTGAGTTTTTTTTTTCATGGTTCATGATGAAGAAGGAGTCTGTGGATCTGCTGTGGATCTGCTGTGGATCTGCTGTGGATCTGCTGTGGATCTGCAGTGGATCTGCAGTGGATCTGCAGTGTCGCATCAGCGCCGGTTTAACAGCTGTTTAAATCGTATAAACCGCAGTAACACTCTGTCTCTCTCAGTCCTGACATATCGGCTTAAATCAGTGCAGGGAATGTGTTAAGGTGTTTGTGCTAACAAAAATAAGACTCTCTATCTCTTCCTCACACACACACACACACACACACACACACACACACACACACACACACACACACACACACAGCCATCCTAGCTATTGTTTTCTTTACATGTTAGCAGGGGGAGGGAACTGTGTGTGTGTGTGTGGGTTGTTGGGTAATTAGAGGGGTCTGAATTGTGATTGGCTGCTGGTTTGATATTGCCATGGAAACGATATCTGGTTGTAAATACTCCGTGGTGATTTATGTTGTAAGAACAAAGCCTTTAAAAGCATTCAGCAGTCCAACTCCCTCCATCAGCTCAGACTTAAACTCCTGATCTCACGTGTTATTGTTTAATCATCTGTAAACTCCACCGTCCTGATGTCCTCTTACCGAATCCCTGCACCGATGGCAGAGGTGGTCTTGAACGGTTCACGCCATCTCGAGCACGGAAGGCAGGTACGCGCTCGTGCTCAAAAGAGGAAGTGACGTCATTCCAGTTCGACTCCGTACACAAAGTGGCTGCTGAAGAATCTCTGTGTATTAATGCAGAAGTACAGAATTGACTAGAAAATATCCACGGATAATCGGACACTACACATAAAAACCCCGATATTTACTGAAGTATCCGTAAGTATTTAGACGCGCGCGCGCACAGCAGCACTGAGCAGAGTTACCGCGGTGAAGTTGGTTTTAGATCGGACATTCGCCACACATTCAAGATTATTCCTTCAATATCTTGGGAAATAAACACCCAAAACGACAAATCACATATTTTCTTACTCTGGAGTCACTAAGGGACCGTCTAAAAAGTGCACGACCAAGACCCAACCGTTTGTTTACAGAAAAATACACAAGATTACAGAGAAAGACCTCACATGACATCAAACATATTACACTGTTAGGCTACAGTATGGATTATTTTGTTTGTTTAATTGATTAATAATGATATTAATGTACATTTAAAAATAAATGATGACAAAATTCTTGTGCTAATAAAACAGATAATTTGTTAAATGAGAGTCAGGGTCTTTTTTTTTTATTATTTAAGAAAATAATGATTGTAAAGGTATGTATGAAAATGAATGCACTTTGGTACAGACCGAGTTGAAAAAAATGACAAATCAACTAAATTCAATAACTATTTTGCTATTGAAATTTCACATGTAAAACCAACTGGACTATCACCCACTCTATCATTGCAAGATTCGGTTTAATATTTTTTTAATACATTTTTTTTATTTTTAAAAATATGAATCTCCAATAGCCTTTTCGTTATGTGGATTACACATTTGGACGCCGTTGTTTTTGTCACAAAAATATAAAACATCCACACGGAGCATTAACAGGGGTTTTCCAGAAAGCAGGTCATGTGACATACCCGGGCAAGTTTAGGAGTAAGTTAGTGGAAACCTCAACTTTTGGTTCCAAAAGCGGAGGTAACTTTCTGGGTATGTAACCATAGCAACTTACTCTCTGAAGATGACCTGCTCGGTAGCAGCTTATGTTCAGGGTAAGTTTGTTTCAGAGGGTTATTGAACATGATGTGCGCTTTTGGTGATGATCCTGTGGACGTGGAGACTCAAATTATACGCGGTTTGTTTCTCCGCGTGAGAGTTACAAGACCACGTATTGATGTCTTTTAATTTCCTAATGATTATTTGAAAGAATGTTATCGGTTTTCAATGGAATCGTTAATTTACTTAACACATCTTGAAACCGCATATTGTTAATGTCACACTGCGGGTCTGCGCTTAGAAAACATCATTTTTTGCGCCAGGGCATTTTTTTGTACAATGTGGGCGATGCAGAGCATGTTGGGAAGGCAACTGTGTGTCGCTCACACAGTAGGTCTGGTACTGAAACACTTTTTACACATGTGTGTGTACAGTTCCCTGGCCATAAACCTCTGTGTGTTATTAAAGAGGAATTCCACAGAGTGGCAGTTTGTCCTTTGTATCTATATGATTTAATATGTAGTCATATATATATATATATATATATAATATATATATATATATATATATATATATATATATATCCATCACACACACACACACACACAGACACACATGATACTTTCATATATGATTTTCTATTTCAGGGTTTCCAAATGTAATTGGGTGCATTGATGGCACCCACATTCCTACTGTATTAAAGCTCCTTCAATAAATGAGGGAGACGATGTTGGAAATCGATTCATAGCATCAATGTACATGTAACAACTTGATTTTGTGTCTTTAATTTTTTGTCTTGTTAAAATCATTAACCTCATGACTTTTTCCCACTAACCCTAGGTAATATGTGAGGTGACCCACATCATTACTAATTACAGATCATTAGGATCTGTGCATGATGCCAGAATTTTCCGCGAGTCGTCATCATGCCAGACATTTCAGCAGGGTATGTTTTGCTTTATACAATTTTTACAGTTTTTTTATTTTTATTTTTACAATATTATATTGTACACTTGAATCATTACAGGACAGTACAACGGTTACTTGCTGGGGGACAGAGGATACCCTTGTCTGTCCTATTTAATGACACCCTACCCTGAACCTGATCCTGGACCACAGACACACTTTAACCTGGCTCACAGCCGAACGCGGGCCAAGGTGGAGATGAGCGTAGGATCCTCAAGTCTAGGTTTCAGTGCTTGTGTGGGCTCCGGGTCAGTCCAGGGAGGGCGTGCGACATCATAGTGGCACTATAAGAGGAGAGAGCCAGCTTCCTTGTATTGAGGAACATGGCTCAGAGGAACCTCAGAGGATTTTTGAGAGACAGGATTTGTCAAAATGACTTTTATTAAATTGTTTGCACTGGTCTTCTGTGCGGTTCATTTCTTTATTTACTGAAAAAACAATGAAAGTAAAATGAAATAGTGTGTGTTTTTTTTACATTGATACACAGCACTTTTAACATACAACAGATTACACAAGTAACTTGTGTATATTTACACAAGTTCTCACCTTAAGGCGATGCTCCAGTTAGATGGGTTTCAGCCTCCTTTCTATTAGCTACATGACAGAAATAATATACTAAATCATACTATTAATAAATAGTTCAGTGATTGTGTAATCAAATATTATCTTTTTGCAGAATTTTTTTATTTTATTTTGACTTGGCTCAAAGTTCTTTTGGCTCCATTATCACTTTATTAAATAAGAAACATTATATATATTCCTGTATTCATTGATATTTTATTCTTAAGAAACGAATGGCAGGAAAAGTAAGTGCTTTCATAGTGATTTAACAGTCAATAGGATGCGGAAGAGGTGTTTAATTTGCATTATAATAAAAGGGAAGCCGATGTCAAATTTGCTATTTAATACTCTCACGCATTTACTCTGTATGTTATTTTTTTGCCAAGCCAACTCTTTTTCTTTAGCCGATGCAGCTGTATTGTTTTTTTTTTTCATTATTATTGGCTTGAATTCTTCATATGCTGCATTAAAACCTCCAACTCCGCTCTCTTTTTTTCACTTTGATTTTCCATTTTGTCCACGCGCATTAACTCTGAGTAACCACTAGGAGGTCGATTAAACGTACTCTTCTCAGGTGTTTTGGAACCGACATACTCATGGTATGTGGGTTTGGTATCCGGAGGTTATGATTTACCAAATGGTAAGTTAACCCAGCTTTCTGGAATACACTCCAGGTGTCACGTAGTTCATGACCCGAATGGGCGTTTCTTCTTCTTTCTACGTTTTTTCAGAGAGAAAACAAAACAAATACATCTCTATCGCCACCTACTGTTTCCGGTTGTGTAGATACGCGAGTGTAACCGGGATTGGAACCAGGGTTACAGTGTGAATGCATTCCTGGGGGGTTCTTGGTTTCCCTGCTGAAGACCTTTGAGAAGAACAGGAAATGGAGCCTCCTTCTCAACTCTACATCAGCGTCCAAGCATAATAATAATGCTCTTGTAGCTGAATGAACACATTATAGCCATACTCCAACATCTAGGCCTTCCCAGTGGTGTGGAGCGTGTTATAATTTATTAGAAAAGCAAAGAATTCTGTAGCAGGACCGTTCACAGAAGCATATATGTATGATGTTCACGAGTGATGTTCTTACTTTTGATAATATCTGCTTGGTAGCTACCACAAACCTGAGTGAATACTTTACATCACGGCTCTTTAAAATGTTTAAAGTCAGATGTAAAGAAACACACGACATCAAAGGCCAATATGTAAATTGTCTTTTTGTGATGCTGTGGCTGGATGGGATTATTTTCACTCTGGAAGATTTTGGTCTAATCCTCAGCAGTGTTTATAGACAGAATGTGACAGTGTGTGAAGCGCAGGGGAGGAAATTGTGGTTTTGCTTGGTGTTTGTATTAAAGATAAGAGAGATTAAGCTGCAGTGTTTAGAGCAAACAGAGACACCTGAAAAACCAGCTCGGTGAGTCTGTGATGCCTCTGATGACACAACAGGAGAATATTTATCACAATCTTTCGCACTAAACCTGTTCGTCCTCTGACTGGATCCATTTATAGGAAATCTGCTGCCATCTACTGGTCAGAATATTAGCGCATATACTGGTGTAGTGAGGCTTTTTGTCTTCTCACAGAGAAGTTCTCTATAGTAACATAAAGTCAGCTCAGTCGATCCCGCTAATCATCATTTACAGACCCCCTGGGCCGTACTCTGAGTTTCTCTGCGAATTTGCAGATTTCCTTTCAAACCTTGTTGTTTCTGTAGACAAAGCGTTAATTGCTGGAGACTTTAATATTCATTTTGAGAATCCAGAAGACCCTCTGAGAACAGCATTCTTGTCCATACTGGACTCAGTAGGAGTAAATCAGTGTGTAGTAGGACCCACTCATAAAGCAGCTCACACTTTGGATTTAATATTATCCTTCGGATTAAGTATAGGAAATATAACCACAATTCCACAGTCTGAAGTTATCTCAGATCACTACCTTGTCTCGATTAAAGCGTGTTATAGTAATAATGTACGCACAGCACCGCGCTTCCACCTTAAACGTACATTTACATCAAATACCGCACAGAGCTTTATCAATAATCTTCCAGAATTATCTACTTTGATTGGATCGCCATCTGACTTCACAGAACTCGAACAGGCGAATGAATATCTAGAGTCAGCACTTCGTTATAGCTTAGATAATGTCGCTCCAGTTAAAAGGAAAATGATTAGAGATAAGAAACTTGCTCCTTGGTATAATGACCACACACGTGCTTTAAAACAAACCGCTCGCAAATTCGAACGTAAATGGCGCCAAACTAAATTAATTAGTTTTTCAAATAGCTTGGAAGGAGAGCATCCTGAACTATAAAGCTCTCAATGCTGCTAGATTGTTGTATCTCTTCACTCTCATAGAAAATAACAAAAAAAAATTATTTAATACCGTAGCTAAATCAACTAGAAACAAGACCACTGCAGAAATCTCCACAACATCATCATGCAGTAGTGAGGATTTCATGAACTTTTTCAATAACAAAATTGTAAATATTGGGCAAAAAAATTCAGGCTTTGAAACCAGACAGTTTAAGTGATACAGATGATAAACTAACTGATATCACATCAAAACCTAGAACACTTTACTCCCCTTGAAGAGAATGAAATATTTTCACTCATCTCTTCTTCAAAACCCATCAACCTGTGAATTAGATCCTATACTGACATATTTTCTCAAGCAGATAGTACCAGCAATAACAGATACCAGCAATAACCCCTGTTGAAAATAATGAACTCCTCACTCAGTAGTGGGTATGTTCCAAAATCCTTTAAAATTAGCAGTTATTAAACCGCTAAAGAAACCTGACCTTGACCCTTGTCAGCTGTGAAATTATAGGCTGATATCAAACCTCCCTTTTATCTCTAAGATTCTGGAAAAGGTAGTACAGCAGCAGCTATTTTCATATCTACATAGAAATAACATAAATGAACTGCATCAGTCAGAATTTAGGCCTCATCACAGCACAGTGACAGCACTTGTTAAAGTAGTAAATTACCTCCTACTGAAGATCCAGTATGACAAACGCGGACATGTCTCTGGCAGACGAGTTGAACCCCTTCTATGCTCGCTTCAAGGCTGCAGCTAAAGACGCTAGCGTTGCTAATGCTAGTGGCACTAACGGCTGCAGACAGGAAGCCATTGCCAGCACCGGAAATGCGTTCATCATCTCCGAGCATGACGTGAGGAGAGCCTTCAGGAGAGTTAACACCAGGAAAGCAGCAGGACCAAACGTCATCTTAGGTCGAGACCTCAGAGCCTGCGCAGACCAGCTAGCACCTGTGTTCACAGAGATATTCAACCTCTCCTTATCTCAGTCGGCAATCCCCACATGCTTCAAAGAGTCCATCATTGTTCCTGTTCCCAAGAAACCTCATCCTGCTTTTCTCAATGATTATTGCCCTGTAGCCCTCACATCAATAGTGATCCAATTCAATTCAAATCAATTTTATTTGTATAGCACTTTTAACAATTGTCATCGTCGCAAAGCAGCTTTACAAGTTTGTATGAAATGTGAATGTGAATAAATCAAAAATGGTCAGATAGTCCCTGATGAGCAAGCCGAGGGTGACCGTGGCAAGGAAAATTCCATGAGATGGCAGTAGGAAGAACTTGAGAGGAACTGGACTCAACAGGAAACCGATCCTCATTTGGGTGAAACAGACAGCAGGAATTGATCTGCATTCATACTGTGTGTCAGGTGGCAGGCAGTTCAGTATAACAGATGTTAATATGGAGTCCAGGTAGTTATTGGAGGCTCTGGTTGAGGCACTGGTTGACAGAGAGACCAGAACTGTCTTCATAGTAGACTGGAACCGTCCCCAGACATCGGACGCATCCCAAAGAGACACACGGGACATCTATGTGACAAGATCTCCAACCAGAAGCGGGGCACCAGGATGAGTCAGACAGGTCCAGAGGGCCTAGTGATGCTGCTTTGAACAGCTGGTCAAAGACTTCACTACCGGACACACTCGACCCACTACAGTTCGCTTACCGTCCGAATCTCTCTACAAATGGTGCTATCTCTCATCTCCTCCACACATCACTCACCCACCTGGACACTAGAAGGGGGAATTATGTTACAGCTCAGCATTTACACACGTGGACAAAATTGTTGGTACCCTTCGGTCAATGAAATACTCATAATGGTCACATAAATAACTTTAATCTGACAAAAGTAATAATTTTTTTTTAATTCTATGAATGTTAACCAATGAAAGTCAAACATTGCTTTTCAACCATGCTTCAACAGAATTATTAAAAAAAATAAACTCATGGAACAGGCCTGGACAAAAATGATGGTACCCCTAGAAAATACTGAAAATAATGTGACCAAAGGGACATGTTAATTCAAGGTGTGTCCACTAATTAGCATCACAGGTGTCTACAATCTTGTAATCAGTCAGTGGGCCTATATATAGGGCTCCAGGTCGTCACTGTGTTGTTTGGTGACATGGTATGTACCACACTCAACATGGACCAGAGGAAGCAAAGGAAAGAGTTGTCTCAGGAGATTCAAAAGAAAATTATAGACAAGCATGTTAAAGGTAAAGGCTATAAGACCATTTCCAAGCAGCTGGATGTTCCTGTGACTACAGTTGCACATATTATTCAGAAATTTAAGATCCATGGGACTGTAGCCAACCTCCCTGGACGTGGCTGCAGCAGGAAAATTGATGACAAATCAAAGAGACGGATAATCCCAATGGTAACAAAAGAGCCCAGAAAGACTTCTAAAGCGATCCAAGGTGAACTTCATGCTCAAGGAACATCAGTGTCAGATCGCACCATCCGTCGTTGTTTCAGCCAAAGTGGACTACATGGGAGACAACCAAGGACATACTACATGTTGACAAGCCACAAAGCTTCTGGGAGAATGTCCTATGGACAGATGAGACAAAAATGGAACTTTTTGCCAAGGCACATCAGCTCTATGTTCACAGACGGGAAAATGAAGCATATGAAGAAAAGAACACTGTCCCTACTGTGAAACATGGAGGAGGCTCTGTTATGTTCTGGGGCTGCTTTGCTGCATCTGGCACAGGGTGTCTTGAATCTGTGCAGGGTACAATGAAATCTCAAGACTATCAAGGGATTCTAGAGAGAAATGTGCTGGCCAGTGTCAGAAAGCTGGGTCTCAGTCGCAGGTCATGGGTCTTGCAACAGGACAATGACCCAAAACACACAGCTAAAAACACCCAAGAATGGCTAAGAGGAAAACATTGGACTATTCTAAAGTGGCCTTCTATGAGCCCTGACCTCAATCCTATTGAGCATCTTTGGAAGGAGCTGAAACATGCTGTGTGGAAAAGGCACCCTTCAAACTGGAAACAACTGGAGCAGCTTGCTCATGAGGAGTGGGCCGAAATACCTGCAGAGAGGCGCAGAAGTCTCAGTGACAGTTACAGGAATCGTTTGATTGCAGTGATTGTCTCAAAAGGTTGTGCAACAAACTATTAAGTTAGGGGTACCATCATTTTTGTCCAGGCTTGTTCCATGAGTTCATTTTTTTTTATAATTCCGTTGAAGCATGGTTGAAAAGCAATGTCTGACTTTCAATGGTTAACATTCATAGAATTCTTATTTATTATTACTTTTGTCAGATGAAAGTTATTTCTGTGACCATTGTGAGTTTTTCTTTCATTGACCGAAGGGTACCAACAATTTTGTCCACGTGTGTAATACCATAATTCCCTCCGCACTCACCACCAAGCTGGAGCACCTGGGCTTATCGCTGTGCATGTGGATCTCTAATTTCCTAACTGACAGACCACAGACAGCCTCCCTCACTCTCAGCACTGGAGCCTCCCACGGTTGTGTTCTGAGCCCCCTGCTGTACTCTTTGCACACGTGTGACTGTGTGGCCACTACCAGCTCCACCACAATCATTAAGTTTGCTGATGACACCGTCATGGTGGGCCTGATCACCGATAACAATGAGTCGGCCTTCCTGAAGGAGATTGGGAATCTGGAGAACTGGTGCCAGAGGAACAACCTCCTTCTTAACATCAGGAGTTGATAGTGGACTTCAGCACTAAGTAGGAACTACCAGACCCCCGTCATCAACGAGAGCCCAGTGGAGAGAGTGAACAGCTTCAAATACCATAGTGTTCACATCACGCAGAACCTGTCATGGTCCTGTCTCATCAACACTGTGGTGAAAAAGCATCTCTACCAGCGTCTCTACCACCTAGCTTGGAAGGAGAGCATCCTGAAGTATAAAAAAGCTCTCAGTGATGCTAGATCAACGTATCTCTCCACTCTAATAGAAAATAACAAAAACAACCCGAGATTTTTATTTAATACCGTAGCTAAATGAACTAAAAACAAGACCACTGCAGAAATCTCCACAACATCATCATGCAGTAGTGAGGATTTCATGAACTTTTTCAACAAAATCATATACAAATCTGGCCATTAAGAATAAGTGTGTTGTGCTTCACTGAATATCTGCCAGATGGCCCATGGAAGGACTTTATCTAAAAGCCAGAAGAAAACAAAGAATTGTGTATAATTAGTTATTGGAAACAATATTGTTTCCAATGCTGAAGCAAACATGAATTTTATTTTGTTTTACACTAATAATATTTTATGATGAATCTGCGTATATCTGCTTCATATTATGTTCATAATGATGAAAAGAGACACCCTAAATTATGAGGCGCTGTATAGGGCTTAAATCAAACTTCACTCTTGCACACACACACACACACACACACACACACACACACACACACACACACACACGTGAAATACTTGCATACATATATATGAAACAATCACATCTATATATACTACTAACTAATAGAATAAGTGGTTAGAAGTTAAAGGTTAAGGTTAGGTTTGAGGGTTAGGGGTAGGGGTTTAAGGGATTAAGTTTTAGGATTATGGATAGGATAGAGAGGTTAGTAGATGGGGTAACGCGCTAACTAGTATGCACAGGCCATCGATGTCGCTGACTCATCCATGTTACTTTTCATGAAGGCCCAAGGGGTGCGTGGTGTTCAATTTCTGTATCCATATTTTCTCTGCTCTTTTTCTTTGCAGGATGGACCATTGTGTGCTGGCCTGTAGGACCATGGCCCGGAAGGATTCCCATCCATGTTCCCGGAAGTGTCTGACCAGGTAAGTATTATTTTCTTTTCCTTTAAGGATGTTATGTTTGTGTTGTGTCATTCTGACCAGGATGGTATTGCCCGTTTCTCCAACATATTGTGCACTGCATTGTTCACAGAAAATAAGGTATACACAGTTTGTGCTGTGTACTGTGCCCGATCGGTGAGTATTGAAGACTTCTAGATTCCAGCCTTTCGTTTGAAGCTCATGTAGATAATATCACCAGGATAGCTTTCTTTCACCTTAGAAATATTGCCAAGATAAACATATTGTCACTAAATGATGCAGAAAAACTAGTTGATGCTTTTATCACCTCTAGGTTGGACTATTGTAACGCCTTACTGTCTGGTTGTTCAACTAGGTGTATAAACAAGCTTCAGTTAGTACAGAATGCAGCAGCGAGAGTCCTCACTAGAACCAGAAGATACGAGCACATCACCCCTATCTTATCTACACTGCATTGGCTCCCTGTCAAATTTCGCATCGATTTCAAGATACTACTTTTGACATTTAAAGCACTAAATGGTCTCGCGCCACAGTATCTGAGTGAACTGTTAGTGTCTTATGATCCGCCACGCCTACTTCCATCAAAGGATGCAGGCTGCCTGTCAGTACCACGTATTATTAAAACTACAGCAGGGGGCGGAGCTTTTTCTTACAAAGCCCCAAAGTTATGGAATAGTCTTCCTGTTAATGTTCGGGACTCAGACACAGTCTCAGTGTTTAAGTCTAGGCTAAAAACTTTATTTATTTAGCCAAGCATTTTTGTAAATAGATTAACCTTAGGTAAAGGAGCAGATCTGGGGGACTCATGGACGTAGAGTATTCTGGTGAACTGGTATGTTTAGATGCTGTCCTCCCCACTCTCATTGTTCACTCAGGTTTGTTGACGGTGAGGTGATTGGTTGCTTTACATCTCAGGGAGCCCTCATGTTTGTGTTTCCTTCTGGCTCTCCCTTTTAGTTATGCTGTTATAGTTAGTCCTGCCGGAGTCCCTGCTTGCACTTTGCACTAATATACATTCACCTTATACATGTTGACTGTGACCAGACCTAACTGCCATCTCTCCTTATTTTCTGTTCTCTCCTTTTCTGCTCTCTCCCCTCTCTCCTCCTTTCCCTCTCTCTGTCTCTCTGTCGAGCTATACATGTTCGCTCCTGAGTTGCCAGTGATCCAGACCCCTCTGCCCTCTGGAGCCGTCTAACCCGTCCTGGAGTCCTGCTTCTGGTTGGAGATCTCATCGCATGGATGCCCTGTGTGGTCTGCCTGGATGCGCTTGGTGGCTGGGGATGGTTTCCATGAAGACTGTCCTATCATCGATTGATGCTCTGGGGACCTGTGACTTCAGTTGTTCGATAGCTCAGGACTGGAATCTCCTACAGTCTACCTGAGCCTCCAGGAACAAACTGGACTCTTTTTAATTTAAATTTTAACACATCTCCTGTTACCCTGAACTTCCAGTACACATTATTATGCTGATCATTCTCTGCTATCCCTTATCACCCAGATGAGGATGGGTTCCCTGTTGAGTCTGGTTCCTCTCAAGGTTTCTTCCTATTACCATCTCAGGGAGTTTTTCCTTGCCACCGTCGCCCTCGGCTTGCTCATCAGGGACAATCTTATCATTTTGATTCATACACATTGCATAAAAACTTACTTCTTTTTATTGTGTAAAGCTGCTTTGCGACAATGTCAATTGTTAAAAGCGCTATATAAATAAAATTGAATTGAATTGAACTTCTTTTGTGAGTTTGTTTTGTACATAGACTTTTTGTTTGAAATATTGTCCCTGATGTTTGGGTTTTGTGATGTGTAGAGGATGTACTTTAGCTCTGATTAAATGATCCTGTAAAAATTTTTTTTTCCTGAATGCTGCGATGACTTTGTGATCTTGGAATCTCTGTGTTTGTCCCAAGGTGTGTTGGAAGTTGGATTTTAGCCCTCTGGTCAGCTTCAAAGAGGCCGAGGAGTAAGTAAGGACCAGGGGCACGCTGGTGCCCTCCGTCTGGGCTCTTCTGGTCAGGTAGGTTTTAAAGCTCTTCCTCAGAAAGGATCTATTATATCCTCTGGATCTGAGTGCTCTGAAGAGGATCTGTGTTGCTTCGGTGAAGTCACATTTTCGGGTGCATATGCGGTGGAACCTCAGGAGTTGGGATTTAATCAGGCCGGAGTATGTGTGTTTGGGGTGAAAACTTGTTTTGTGGAGTAGCGCGTGTGTGTCTGTTTCCTTGAAAAAAACTTTAGTGTCCAATCTGTGTGTGGAATGGAAGTCCGGTCCTTTGTAGGTAGTTGTGTCCAAAAAGTTGACGGATAATTGACTGGTGGTGGATTTCAATTTGATGGATGGATTATGGTTATTCAAAGTCTGTAAGTATTCCTGAAATTCCTCCTTTGTGTGAGTCCAGATTCCCCAGATGTCATCTAGATATCTAAAATAATGCAGTGGCTGTTTGTGGCATCGGGATAAGGCTGAGGTCTCCCAATCAGCCATGAATATATTGGCGTATGCCGGGGCAAATTTTTTGCCCATCGCTGTGCCTTTAATTTGTAGGAAGAAATCTCCATTGAATTCAAAATCATTTCTTTTTAAGTTAATTTCTAATAATTGAATAAGTTCTTTGTCTGGCCTAGAGGTGTCGGGATTTAAAAAAAAAAAAATTCTTAATGCCCTGGATTCCTTCCTGTATATCGATGTTTGTGTAGAGACTATCTATGTCCATAGTGAAAAGAGTGGCATTGTGGGGAATTTCAAGTTCTTTGACTTTCTGGACAAAGTCATATGTGTCTTTGATGTAACTGGGATGGCAGATTGAGAGGGGATTTAGGTAATGATCTAAATATTCGGCCGTATAATAAGTTTCACTGCCGCAATCTGATACAATAGGCCTACCTGATGGGATTTGGTGAGGCCTACTCCATTTGGATGGCTCCTTGTGTATCTTGGGGAGCATGTAAAATTTTCTGCTCCTAGGCTCAGTACTGCCTAGTAAGTAATATTTTTGTTTAGCGTTGATGTGTTTGTGCGTGTATAGGGATTGTACTATTGTCTTGATCATGGGTACAGTGTCTGGAAAAATGTTATTTTTTTAACTTTTTATAATAGTTGTTGTCATATAATTGTCTGTATCCCTCCCACAAATATTGTTCCCTGTCAAATATTACGATCGCGCTACCTTTGTCAGCGGGTTTGATTATGATTTGTTTGTTGTTTTTTTAGTTCCTTAAGAGCCCTCATTTCCTCTGGGGTGAGATTCGGCTTTTCTGGAGATGGTTTGAAGTGTTTTGAAAAGAGTTTTTGGTCTTTTTCGAGTAATATGTGGAGTTCCCTGGGTAATTTATCCATAGGTGGTGTCCAATCAGATTTTGGTGTGAACGGGGGAGGATGCATGTCTGTCTCCTTTGGGAAATAGGCTGCTAATTTGAGTCTTCTATGATATTCTTGTAGGTCAAATCGTGTTTGTGTTTTGTGGTCCTGGATATTGTTGGATGGAATGAATGTCAAGCCCTTATTCAGTAGGCTGAACTGTGCCGAAATGATTTGGAATTTTTTAGATAAGATGATCACATTTCGGTTCCCCTCCTGTAAATGCAGGCTTGTGGGGGAAGTTATTTTAAATGTTGGAGCCAGTGTTGAAGGATGTCTCCAGCAGTTTCCCTCGTCCAGTGTATGTTGTCACTTTCCGTCCGGAACTGGGACTTCGACAAGGCCGGAATATGTTTTAGGTTGGCAGTAATATGGGAATTTAGCATGGTCAATTGTGTTTGCTCCTTAGTTGGGAGCGCTTCTGAAAAATTTAATTCCGGGACCCAGATTTGTGCCGATGGGAATTTGTCTTTTGCTGCTCTTAGAGCCCCCTGCATCTGTTTTATTGTGGTCTCTTTAACGGCCTGTGCCCGACCGTTAATGCCCAGTGATAAAATAACATGTTCCACGTCCGTGGAGACCGGGATTTTGTTGATCACGGCCTCTATGTGTTTGAACGTGGCACCCGGATAGCTTTTGATCTGGAGGGCAGGATTATTGTAGGGTTGAATCCTGGATAAATTAGAGTCCCCAATCATCAGCCACTTTTTTCGAACCGTGAGTCTCCATTCAGCAAATTTGCTGTGCGTCCTATTGTGTCTGTTTGGCACATTGTCACAGGAATCACATTGTACTCCGGAGGGAGTGCCTAATCCGAGCCTTAGCCGGGCCTGTGTGGCTGTTTTGAGGCTAGTGACTTTGTCAGGGCTTAGGGTGACCCTCTGTGAGCTCCTAGAATTATTCTGTTCATCGTCCTCCTCGATCAAAATAAAATCTTGTTCCTGTCTAACACAGGGACCAGGATGCAAGTGGGGTGTGCATTGTTCTTTAGGGGAGGGAGGGAGAGTGGGTGCATCATCCGGGTTATTATCTGATTCAACATCCCTTTTAGGGGATATAACAGGGGACCAGTCGGAGAATGTGTCCGTCATAGTGGCTGTAGTTTTGGTAGGTGTTGGTGTTGGCTGTGAGAAAAGATCAGGGATCAATGTGAGATCAGCCTCATTGTGTATAATGGCCTGTACTGTATAATGTGCGGCCGGTATGCGTTCTGGGCGAGGAGCAGTAGGGAGGACATCACGTGTCTCCGTCTCTACCTCTGCTTCATGGGAGTTGGTGGTAGGTAGAAAAGTTTGTAATTTCTCCTCCACTAGCATGTGTGTTTCATGTATGGTTTTGTCCTTGAGTCTTTTGCCCATGGGTCTTTTTGCCCACAGGGTGGCAGTGTCGAAACACTTATCCACATCCTGGGAGCAAAAGTCCTGTAGCTTAGCCATTTCCTCCTACAATGCATCATGGTAGTGGTTTTTGAGGATAAGCATAGTGGTGAAAGCCCAGTTTTTGGCATTGCCCTCAATAAAGGCTCGTGTTGTAGCGTTAGACAATGCTGGTCTGATGACATCTGCTAGGTGTTGTTCGATTGAATTTATTCCAGGAGGTTGTTCTTGATTAACATTGTTTTTGTGGTGTACTAATTTAATGATGTTTAATGACGTCGTCCCTGTTTTTTATAGTGGACCTCCGTCCACTGTTCTTGAGCTCTATAGGGTTAGGGTTAGGGTAAAAGAATCCGCAGACCCGGGAAAGACCCGGAACATGCGTTGTGCACGGGCCAGCCACTCAGGCCTTATTTTCAGCCTCCCCAACATGACGGTCGACCGATGTCGCCTGTTTAGAATTTCAAAGCTAAACATTTCGCTTTTGAGTAAGCTGTTGTAAAATCCCTGCATGAGCCCAAACACCCTTAGTAGGGTTGAAATTAAAATCAGGGCCTGGGGGTTACGATTCGGGGTCATTTCTAATTAGGTTTCCGACATTATGCGACGCCTGTGATTAAAGTGAGACTTAGGAGTCTTTAAGGTGAACGGCCGTGGCTTCAAGGTCATACATGGGTTAGGGTTAGGGAAAATTAAAATAATGTTTGTGAGAGTGTATACTCTTTTGTGCACGGGCCATCTATCTATTTCTGTTTCAGATTCTTTTGGGTGTGGATAGGGCCAAAGTGAAGTGGATATGTGATTTAAAAAAAAAAAAATATATATATTTTAATGATTAAAAAGAGAGAAAGAAAAAACTATGAAGAAGCAATAAAAGAACTTTATAAGAACAAGAAAGAAAGAGGAGAATAGAAAGACCTTAAAATGAAGAACTAAGTGTGACTATAAGGACCAGCAACTTGACGCAATATAAAACATAAAATAAGTGAAGATCTTGGCTAACTTGTTTAAAAGGCCATAAAAGTAGCCTTATCAGTTGTGTAAATGTGCATGAAGACAAATATCCAGGCATATTGTGTATCAAAACCACTTATAACTTATGATACACATATTTCGTGTTCTGGTTTGAAAGAAGAGAGTTTTTAAATGAAAAGTACAATTATGGAATTGAATTAAAATTAACATGAAACCGAACTCAACAGAATCTATACCCCATTGTCCTTCTAGGTGGAAATTTAAAGGCCTTCAACCCAGGATCTCAGAATCTGATTTGGTTTTCCGACCCCTCTATACAGCAACACTCCCACCTATACCATAATCAGATAAAGGAAGGAGGATTCAGGAGAATATAGTGGATTGAGGAAAATCACGTAGTTTCACCTGGGGATAAGACTGGAACCTGTAATGAAGGTCAGGGCCCGAGACGAGACTCAAGCGATCTTAAAGTAACCTCAGAAAAGTGAGTGATGGAAAAATGAGGCTGAAGGGCAATGATTGGAAGGTTGAAGACAAAAATAGGAAAAAACTTCAAATAAGTGCTAATTTGGGGTTAGGAATAGAAAGGGTTTGGATACCTTAGGGTTAAGGTGAGGGTTAAGGTTAGAGTTATGGGGGAGGGGAGGGGGTTTAGGGTTTTGGGGTAGGGTTAAGGTTAGGGTTAGGGTTAGGTTTTGGGGTTTGGGTTAGCGGTTAGAAGTTAGGGTAAGGAGAAGAGTGGTTAAATCTTAGGGTTGAAGAAGAAGAGGGGTTAAGTTTTTAGGTTTGAAGAAAAAGAGGGGTTAAAATTTTAGGGGTGACAAGATAAAGGGTTATGGTTAGGGTTAGGAAGGAAGATAGGGGATAAAGGTAGAAGATAGAAGTAACACGCTAACCAAAGATGCACAGGCCATCTATGCTGCTGACTGTCAGATTTTGACTTTACTTAAGGTTTAGGGGGGGATTTTATAGTAATTAGGGTTAGGGTTAGGGTTAGGGTTAGGGTTAGGGTTAGGAACAAAGTGTTTAACCAGTGCCCTCTCACGAGGGACCGGAAATGCACGGGCCATCCCTCGGGACCCCGCTCGCAGTCGATCCCCGGACCGAGTTTGTAGAACAGGACGTCGTCCCTGTTTTTTATAGTGGACCTCTGTCCACTGTTCTTGAGCTCTATAGCTCATGCCTTCAAATCTTTAATGAATTCAAATAAAATCAAATGAATTCAAATAAAATCAGATTAATTAGATTTTAGATAAATTAGATTTATTTTATACTATAGTGGAAAAAAATATATTTATATGTCAAATATAAAATAAAAATTAAAAAGAAAAAAAACTCCCAAAAGTTGAAAACTAAAATGTGCCCAGTCGCAACGTTTCGACCGAAAATGGTCTTCTTCAGGCAAGGGCACTAAAGCAAAAAAGGGCTACAGGCTTTTGGCAGGTAAATCAATGTTTCCTCTCTCACAATCCAAGCACAAATGATGAAGTCCCATTTTTCTCACCCCTATATATCCCTTCTCCCCTCTATAACTCCTCCCACTTTTAAATATCCTTAAAAAGATTTTTCCTCCTGCTCCAAATTTAAGCCAGTTTGTATTTATTTTCTAAAAAATATTTTGTATTACCTGGACTTTATCCCCTATATTTATTTTAAATATTTTACCATTTATTTTTATCTTTTAAGATATTTTAACTAATTTATTCTTTATAATTTTTTCTTTTGTTCATTATTATGAATTAAATTTAAAATTATGAATTTTCTTCTCAGGATAATATAAAGTAATTTTTGTAAGTAAAATAATGTGTTTAAATGGTTGAAAAAATAGGTAGGGTAAAAAACGAATCAAAGTAATCTTAAATTTGGTTTAGGGTTAAGTCTTTTTGGGGGTTTCAATTTTGGATTCAGGGAATAGGGTTAAAATTTAAGGTTGTGATTAGATTTTAGGATTAGGATTAGGGTTTAGTTATTTTAGGGGGCTTACGGTTAAGGTTAGGAATGTGGGTTAGGTTTAGGGCTTAAAATTGAGGTTGGGTTAGGGTTAGGGTTAGGGGTTAGGTTTTTAGGGGTTGTGGGTTAGGGTTAGGGTTAGGGGTTAGGTTTTTAGGGGTTGTGGGTTAGAAATTTGGGTTTGGTTTTGTGGTTATGTTTAGGGCCTAAGGTTGAGGTTAAGGTTAGGTTTAGGATTAGGGGTTAGTTTTTTAGGGTTTACAGTTGAGGTTGGTATCAAAAGTGCTCTGACTGTGATATTCTCTTGTTTTGGATGTATTCTTACTATCCGCTTAGTTGTATTTGATATTAAGGCCTATTGGCTCTTGTGTTTGTAGTCTATAAATCCATCGTCTTTCGAAGCTCTTCCTTTGTCTGTCTGTCCAGCATGAATTACTTTGTATACCTGCTATTCTAAGTGCCTGTATGCCATGTAAAATGAAATGTCTAACCAAGGGAGTATCCATCTTTTTTCTATGTTTGATAAGATATCTATGTTGCCACATCCTTGTTCTGAGTGAATTGCCCGTTTCTCCAACGTATTGCTTATTGCACTTTGAGCAAACAATCATATAAACACAATTGTGTGTTTGTGGCGTAAATTTTTGATCAATTTTGTAAATAGTTTTATTTGTTCTATTTCTGACGTATGTCAATACGAAAAATGAATCCATTTTGGGTGACCGTTTAGTTGGTTGTACTGGTTCGAGTTTGGCTCTGACTAGATAATCTCTAAGGTTTTTGTTTTTCCTATATGCTGAAATAACATAATGATCTTCCAAAACTCCTGTATTGAGAATAAATGTTTCGTAATTGTTTTTCATTTTCCTGTTTAGGATCTTACTCATTGTTGAATATCGGGTAATCAGTGGAACTATTTCCTTGTTGATTGTGGTTTTTACATCCTTAAATGTGCTAAGACATTGTCTCAAAAATGACCTTGAGTACCCTCTTTTTCTCAAGGCCCCAAATAAAATCTTAACTGCTTCCCAAAAGTTACTTGTTTGTGTACAAATCCTATAGAACCGTAACAACTGTGACTTGACTAATCCTTTAAAAGTGTGTTGTGGGTGAAAACTGGTTTTAAACAATAGAGCATGAGTATCAGTTTCTTTGAAGAAAACTTTGATCTCCAATTTATTATGTTGTTCGAATGCTGATCCTTTGTAGACTGTGGTGTCCAAGAAATCGATAGACTGGTGGTGTGTTGTGTGTTTGAGCTTTATTGAAGGATCATGACTGTTCAGAATCTCCATGAATTCTTCAAAATCTTCTATCGTATGACACCAAACCCCCCAGATATCATCTAAGTATCTTAGATAATGAAGAGGCTTTCTAGGGCATTTTGCAAGTGCTTCTTCCTCCCAATATGCCATAAATATATTTGCATATGCGGGGGCAAACTTTTTCCCCATTGCTGTTCCCTTAATTTGTAAGAAATATTCCCCATCAAATAAGAAATCGTTTTTGGTTAAATTAATCTCTAATAATTGTAAAATCTCATCATCTGGTCTGTTGGGGTTTGGATTTTTTTGAAAAATCTTTTTAACTGTATCCAATCCTGATTTTATGTCTATGTTTGTATATAAACTGTCTACATCTATACTAAAAAACATAGCTTGTTTTGGAATTTTTAATTTTTTAACCATCTCTACAAAGTGGTATGTATCCTTCACGTATGATGGGTGTATGATGGATAATGGGTTGAGATAATAATCTATGAATTCTGCTGTTTGATATGTTTCAGACCCACAATCGGAGACGATCGGCCGTCCTGGCGGTATCTTGTGTGGTACCGTCCACTTTTTAGGATCCTTATGAATTTTAGGTAAAATATAAAATCTCCGTTCTCTAGGTTCCTTGTCCCCTTTTAGATACTGTCTTTGTTTACTATTTATGAATCCCTTGTTTTTTAACGTGTCTATAATCGCATGAACTGTTGGTATCGTCTTTAAGTAAATAGGTTCTTTTAATTTTTTATAATAAGTCTGATCATTTAATTGTCGTTGAACCTCAAAAACATATTGATCTCGGCCCATGATCACCACCGCACTGCCCTTGTCCGCGGGCTTAATGACAATGTGTTTGTTATTTCTTAAATCTCTGAGTGCCTTCACTTCCTCTTGTGTTAAATTGGACTTTTCTCTATGAAATTTATATCCTCTCATGAGATACTCCTGATCTTTGGTCACTAAGCACCCGATTTCCTCAGGCAACTTCTCTTCTGGTGGTGTCCAGATTGATTTTGGCATAAATGGGGCCAATTCTGTACTATCATTATTCTGATTATCCTTAAAGAACACTACTAGTTTTATTTTCCTATGATAATTTTGAATATCCAACTGTAGTTGGTTTCTTTGATTCTTCCCTATATTAACTGTTGGTATGAAGGTTAATCCCTTGTTTAGGAGATCCAATTGTGCCTTAGTAGGATAGAAGTTATTTGCCAAAATAATTACATTTTGGGAAGATAGGGGTCGAGAACCCCTCTGCCCCTCCTCTAAGAGGCTTACGGGGCTTTTAAGTTTAAATATGTGACCCAATGATTAAAAATGGCTCGAGCCGTTTCCCTTGTCCAATGTATTTGGTCTTCCTTTGTATGGAACTTGGATCTATTCAGGGGCTTGATAAACGGCATATTCTTGGAAATGTGTATGTTTAGTCTGTGAAGGGTCTCTCGTTCATGAAGAGGTAGGGAAGATGAATAGTTAACCATTGGGATCCAGATCTCTGCAAATGGAAACTTCCTCTTTGCCATCCTGACTGCAGCTTGCAATTGCTTGATAGCAGTTTCCTTGGCCTTCTGTGCCCTACTATTCAGGCCAAATGCCAAGACCAATTTTTCCACCATAACCTGGCCAGTCTTCTTGGCCAGTATGGCCTCGGCATGTCGGAAATTTGCTCCTGGATAACTATCTATCTGTAGGTCTGAGATGGAGTGTGCTGGAAGTCGGGCTAGGTTGGAATCTCCAATGATAATCCATTTTTTTCTGGCACTAAGAGTCCAGTCATCCATCTTATGATGTGTGCTTATGTGCCTAGTGGGTCTGTAGACCTGAGATTCAGAACTGGAAGTGTCACTTCCTGTCTGATCTTGGGTTATAGGGTCTTGCAGATCTTCCAAGAGGTCAAGTACTGATCCTCCATCTCTGTGTACCTGAGCGTCATGCAATAGAACCTGGGGCCTTAGTGGTGGGGTTCCATCTAAGTCCATTAGCTGGTCTTTGTCGAACAATAGGGGTTGCTCAGTCATAGCCTGTGATTGCTCCCTGTCTTTTTCAGTAGGAACAATTCTAACCTTGTTTTGTTGTCCAACAGTTCCTTCCTGTGAAGGTTGCCTCTGAAGCCTCAGTGAAACTCTCTGTGGCTTAGGTGACCCCTGGTCCGACAAGGGAAAGGATTCCTCCTTATCCACGTCTCCCCATTCCACTAAGTTGGTCAATTGTTCTGTCATTGTGGCCACTGTGCATGTGCCACAAGGCAGCAATGAAACTCGGCATGGATCAGGTTCCTGATTAAAATTCTGCTGTGGAGGAGTTTTCTGGCGTGAGATTACTGGATCTGAGATTGAGGGGAACTCTATTATTTCTTCCAGGAATTCTGTCTGGGATTCCGGAAGCACAGCTCCCCGGCCCCTCCTCCTGGATTGCACGTCTTCCTGTTGGTGGTCCTTGTTTGAGTCCACCGTTTGTGCAACCTGTTCCCCCTCAATCTCCCCACAGGTCATAATCAAAGCCTCTGCATGGTCCAAGACCTCCTGTGTGATCCTGGTGAAATTACGTCTGGCCCATCTTGTGGCCACCTCAAACGCAGTTTTCCAATTGGAGTCCAATTCTTTAGACAAGTCTCTCAGCATAACATCTAATCCCTCCCTATAATGGTCTTCCAAAATGATCAATGTGTTGTGACCCCAATTCTTGGCGTTCCCCACTATCATATCTGTAGTCTTTTGGGTTGGTACCGCTGGCTTGATCATGGAGGCCAAGATGGCCACCATGTTAGCGATCATCCTTGGACCTGCTTGATCCGGTTGTGGGGAAACATTTTGCAGATGGTGCACCATTTTGATTATCTTGTATAAGGAACGCACCAGTTTTGCAAACTTGGGGTCAGTGGGTGGAAACTGTTGTTGTCTGACTGGAGAGAACTGTCTGCGTTGCAAAATTGCATCACTCCGGTAATGGGGGCGATAAAACCGATTTTGTGCAGGTTTGGGGTTGTACTGGCGGACTACGTCCGCATAGGATCTCGTTTGGGATCCCGGGTGCCTTGAGGGGATCGGGGAACGGACTGGAGCAGAGCAAACCAAGGGAGGCGCAGGCCGGTTAGGAACAAAGTGTTTAACCAGTGCCCTCTCACGAGGGACCGGAAATGCACGGGCCATCCCTCGGGACCCCGCTCGCAGTCGATCCCCGGACCGAGTTTGTAGAACAGGACGTCGTCCCTGTTTTTTATAGTGGACCTCTGTCCACTGTTCTTGAGCTCTATAGCTCATGCCTTCAAATCTTTAATGAATTCAAATAAAATCAAATGAATTCAAATAAAATCAGATTAATTAGATTTTAGATAAATTAGATTTGTTTTATACTATAGTGGAAAAAATATATATTTATATGTCAAATATAAAATAAAAATTAAAAAGAAAAAAAACTCCCAAAAGTTGAAAACTAAAATGTGCCCAGTCGCAACGTTTCGACCGAAAATGGTCTTCTTCAGGCAAGGGCACTAAAGCAAAAAAGGGCTACAGGCTTTTGGCAGGTAAATCAATGTTTCCTCTCTCACAATCCAAGCACAAATGATGAAGTCCCATTTTCTCACCCCTATATATCCCTTCTCCCCTCCATAACTCCTCCCACTTTTAAATATCCTTAAAAAGATTTTTCCTCCTGCTCCAAATTTAAGCCAGTTTGTATTTATTTTCTAAAAAATATTTTGTATTACCTGGACTTTATCCCCTATATTTATTTTAAATATTTTACCATTTATTTTTATCTTTTAAGATATTTTAACTAATTTATTCTTTATAATTTTTTCTTTTGTTCATTATTATGAATTAAATTTAAAATTATGAATTTTCTTCTCAGGATAATATAAAGTAATTTTTGTAAGTAAAATAATGTGTTTAAATGGTTGAAAAAATAGGTAGGGTAAAAAACGAATCAAAGTAATCTTAAATTTGGTTTAGGGTTAAGTCTTTTTGGGGGTTTCAATTTTGGATTCAGGGAATAGGGTTAAAATTTAAGGTTGTGATTAGATTTTAGGATTAGGATTAGGGTTTAGTTATTTTAGGGGGCTTACGGTTAAGGTTAGGAACGTGGGTTAGGTTTAGGGCTTAAAATTGAGGTTGGGTTAGGTTTAGGGTTAGGGGTTAGGTTTTTAGGGGTTGTGGGTTAGGGTTAGGGTTAGGGGTTAGGTTTTTAGGGGTTGTGGGTTAGAAATTTGGGTTTGGTTTTGTGGTTATGTTTAGGGCCTAAGGTTGAGGTTAGGGTTAGGTTTAGGATTAGGGGTTAGTTTTTTAGGGTTTACAGTTGAGGTTGGTATCAAAAGTGCTCTGACTGTGATATTCTCTTGTTTTGGATGTATTCTTACTATCCGCTTAGTTGTATTTGATATTAAGGCCTATTGGCTCTTGTGTTTGTAGTCTATAAATCCATCGTCTTTCGAAGCTCTTCCTTTGTCTGTCTGTCCAGCATGAATTACTTTGTATACCTGCTATTCTAAGTGCCTGTATGCCATGTAAAATGAAATGTCTAACCAAGGGAGTATCCATCTTTTTTCTATGTTTGATAAGATATCTATGTTGCCACATCCTTGTTCTGAGTGAATTGCCCGTTTCTCCAATGTATTGCTTATTGCACTTTGAGCAAACAATCATATAAACACAATTGTGTGTTTGTGGCGTAAATTTTTGATCAATTTTGTAAATAGTTTTATTTGTTCTATTTCTGACGTATGTCAATACGAAAAATGAATCCATTTTGGGTGACCGTTTAGTTGGTTGTACTAGTTCGAGTTTGGCTCTGACTAGATAATCTCTAAGGTTTTTGTTTTTCCTATATGCTGAAATAACATAATGATCTTCCAAAACTCCTGTATTGAGAATAAATGTTTCGTAATTGTTTTTCATTTTCCTGTTTAGGATCTTACTCATTGTTGAATATCGGGTAATCAGTGGAACTATTTCCTTGTTAATCGTGGTTTTTACATCCTTAAATGTGCTAAGACATTGTCTCAAAAATGACCTTGAGTACCCTCTTTTTCTCAAGGCCCCAAATAAAATCTTAACTGCTTCCCAAAAGTTACTTGTTTGTGTACAAATCCTATAGAACCGTAACAACTGTGACTTGACTAATCCTTTAAAAGTGTGTTGTGGGTGAAAACTGGTTTTAAACAATAGAGCATGAGTATCAGTTTCTTTGAAGAAAACTTTGATCTCCAATTTATTATGTTGTTCGAATGCTGATCCTTTGTAGACTGTGGTGTCCAAGAAATCGATAGACTGGTGGTGTGTTGTGTGTTTGAGCTTTATTGAAGGATCATGACTGTTCAGAATCTCCATGAATTCTTCAAAATCTTCTATCGTATGACACCAAACCCCCCAGATATCATCTAAGTATCTTAGATAATGAAGAGGCTTTCTAGGGCATTTTGCAAGTGCTTCTTCCTCCCAATATGCCATAAATATATTTGCATATGCGGGGGCAAACTTTTTCCCCATTGCTGTTCCCTTAATTTGTAAGAAATATTCCCCATCAAATAAGAAATCGTTTTTGGTTAAATTAATCTCTAATAATTGTAAAATCTCATCATCTGGTCTGTTGGGGTTTGGATTTTTTTGAAAAATCTTTTTAACTGTATCCAATCCTGATTTTATGTCTATGTTTGTATATAAACTGTCTACATCTATACTAAAAAACATAGCTTGTTTTGGAATTTTTAATTTTTTAACCATCTCTACAAAGTGGTATGTATCCTTCACGTATGATGGGTGTATGATGGATAATGGGTTGAGATAATAATCTATGAATTCTGCTGTTTGATATGTTTCAGACCCACAATCGGAGACGATCGGCCGTCCTGGCGGTATCTTGTGTGGTACCGTCCACTTTTTAGGATCCTTATGAATTTTAGGTAAAATATAAAATCTCCGTTCTCTAGGTTCCTTGTCCCCTTTTAGATACTGTCTTTGTTTACTATTTATGAATCCCTTGTTTTTTAACGTGTCTATAATCGCATGAACTGTTGGTATCGTCTTTAAGTAAATAGGTTCTTTTAATTTTTTATAATAAGTCTGATCATTTAATTGTCGTTGAACCTCAAAAACATATTGATCTCGGCCCATGATCACCACCGCACTGCCCTTGTCCGCGGGCTTAATGACAATGTGTTTGTTATTTCTTAAATCTCTGAGTGCCTTCACTTCCTCTTGTGTTAAATTGGACTTTTCTCTATGAAATTTATATCCTCTCATGAGATCCTCCTGATCTTTGGTCACTAAGCACCCGATTTCCTCAGGCAACTTCTCTTCTGGTGGTGTCCAGATTGATTTTGGCATAAATGGGGCCAATTCTGTACTATCATTATTCTGATTATCCTTAAAGAACACTACTAGTTTTATTTTCCTATGATAATTTTGAATATCCAACTGTAGTTGGTTTCTTTGATTCTTCCCTATATTAACTGTTGGTATGAAGGTTAATCCCTTGTTTAGGAGATCCAATTGTGCCTTAGTAGGATAGAAGTTATTTGCCAAAATAATTACATTTTGGGAAGATAGGGGTCGAGAACCCCTCTGCCCCTCCTCTAAGAGGCTTACGGGGCTTTTAAGTTTAAATATGTGACCCAATGATTAAAAATGGCTCGAGCCGTTTCCCTTGTCCAATGTATTTGGTCTTCCTTTGTATGGAACTTGGATCTATTCAGGGGCTTGATAAACGGCATATTCTTGGAAATGTGTATGTTTAGTCTGTGAAGGGTCTCTCGTTCATGAAGAGGTAGGGAAGATGAATAGTTAACCATTGGGATCCAGATCTCTGCAAATGGAAACTTCCTCTTTGCCATCCTGACTGCAGCTTGCAATTGCTTGATAGCAGTTTCCTTGGCCTTCTGTGCCCTACTATTCAGGCCAAATGCCAAGACCAATTTTTCCACCATAACCTGGCCAGTCTTCTTGGCCAGTATGGCCTCGGCATGTCGGAAATTTGCTCCTGGATAACTATCTATCTGTAGGTCTGAGATGGAGTGTGCTGGAAGTCGGGCTAGGTTGGAATCTCCAATGATAATCCATTTTTTTCTGGCACTAAGAGTCCAGTCATCCATCTTATGATGTGTGCTTATGTGCCTAGTGGGTCTGTAGACCTGAGATTCAGAACTGGAAGTGTCACTTCCTGTCTGATCTTGGGTTATAGGGTCTTGCAGATCTTCCAAGAGGTCAAGTACTGATCCTCCATCTCTGTGTACCTGAGCGTCATGCAATAGAACCTGGGGCCTTAGTGGTGGGGTTCCATCTAAGTCCATTAGCTGGTCTTTGTCGAACAATAGGGGTTGCTCAGTCATAGCCTGTGATTGCTCCCTGTCTTTTTCAGTAGGAACAATTCTAACCTTGTTTTGTTGTCCAACAGTTCCTTCCTGTGAAGGTTGCCTCTGAAGCCTCAGTGAAACTCTCTGTGGCTTAGGTGACCCCTGGTCCGACAAGGGAAAGGATTCCTCCTTATCCACGTCTCCCCATTCCACTAAGTTGGTCAATTGTTCTGTCATTGTGGCCACTGTGCATGTGCCACAAGGCAGCAATGAAACTCGGCATGGATCAGGTTCCTGATTAAAATTCTGCTGTGGAGGAGTTTTCTGGCGTGAGATTACTGGATCTGAGATTGAGGGGAACTCTATTATTTCTTCCAGGAATTCTGTCTGGGATTCCGGAAGCACAGCTCCCCGGCCCCTCCTCCTGGATTGCACGTCTTCCTGTTGGTGGTCCTTGTTTGAGTCCACCGTTTGTGCAACCTGTTCCCCCTCAATCTCCCCACAGGTCATAATCAAAGCCTCTGCATGGTCCAAGACCTCCTGTGTGATCCTGGTGAAATTACGTCTGGCCCATCTTGTGGCCACCTCAAACGCAGTTTTCCAATTGGAGTCCAATTCTTTAGACAAGTCTCTCAGCATGACATCTAATCCCTCCCTATAATGGTCTTCCAAAATGATCAATGTGTTGTGACCCCAATTCTTGGCGTTCCCCACTATCATATCTGTAGTCTTTTGGGTTGGTACCGCTGGCTTGATCATGGAGGCCAAGATGGCCACCATGTTAGCGATCATCCTTGGACCTGCTTGATCCGGTTGTGGGGAAACATTTTGCAGATGGTGCACCATTTTGATTATCTTGTATAAGGAACGCACCAGTTTTGCAAACTTGGGGTCAGTGGGTGGAAACTGTTGTTGTCTGACTGGAGAGAACTGTCTGCGTTGCAAAATTGCATCACTCCGGTAATGGGGGCGATAAAACCGATTTTGTGCAGGTTTGGGGTTGTACTGGCGGACTACGTCCGCATAGGATCTCGTTTGGGATCCCGGGTGCCTTGAGGGGATCGGGGAACGGACTGGAGCAGAGCAAACCAAGGGAGGCGCAGGCCGGTTAGGAACAAAGTGTTTAACCAGTGCCCTCTCACGAGGGACCGGAAATGCACGGGCCATCCCTCGGGACCCCGCTCGCAGTCGATCCCCGGACCGAGTTTGTAGAACAGGACGTCGTCCCTGTTTTTTATAGTGGACCTCTGTCCACTGTTCTTGAGCTCTATAGCTCATGCCTTCAAATCTTTAATGAATTCAAATAAAATCAAATGAATTCAAATAAAATCAGATTAATTAGATTTTAGATAAATTAGATTTATTTTATACTATAGTGGAAAAAAAATATATTTATATGTCAAATATAAAATAAAAATTAAAAAGAAAAAAAACTCCCAAAAGTTGAAAACTAAAATGTGCCCAGTCGCAACGTTTCGACCGAAAATGGTCTTCTTCAGGCAAGGGCACTAAAGCAAAAAAGGGCTACAGGCTTTTGGCAGGTAAATCAATGTTTCCTCTCTCACAATCCAAGCACAAATGATGAAGTCCCATTTTTCTCACCCCTATATATCCCTTCTCCCCTCTATAACTCCTCCCACTTTTAAATATCCTTAAAAAGATTTTTCCTCCTGCTCCAAATTTAAGCCAGTTTGTATTTATTTTCTAAAAAATATTTTGTATTACCTGGACTTTATCCCCTATATTTATTTTAAATATTTTACCATTTATTTTTATCTTTTAAGATATTTTAACTAATTTATTCTTTATCATTTTTTCTTTTGTTCATTATTATGAATTAAATTTAAAATTATGAATTTTCTTCTCAGGATAATATAAAGTAATTTTTGTAAGTAAAATAATGTGTTTAAATGGTTGAGAAAATAGGTAGGGTAAAAAACGAATCAAAGTAATCTTAAATTTGGTTTAGGGTTAAGTCTTTTTGGGGGTTTCAATTTTGGATTCAGGGAATAGGGTTAAAATTTAAGGTTGTGATTAGATTTTAGGATTAGGATTAGGGTGTAGTTATTTTAGGGGGCTTACGGTTAAGGTTAGGAATGTGGGTTAGGTTTAGGGCTAGGGTTAGGGTTAGGGTTGGGTTAGGGTTAGGGTTAGGGTTAGGGTTAGGGTTAGGTTAGGGAAAATTAAAATAATGTTTGTGAGAGTGTATACTCTTTTGTGCACGGGCCATCTATCTATTTCTGTTTCAGATTCTTTTGGGTGTGGATAGGGCCAAAGTGAAGTGGATATGTGATTTAAAAAAATGTATACATATATATATATATTTTAATGATTAAAAAGAGAGAAAGAAAAAACTATCCAGAATGAATAAAAGAACTTTATAAGAACAAGAAAGAAAGAGGAGAATAGAAAGACCTTAAAATGAAGAACTAAGTGTGACTATAAAGACCAGCAACTTGACGCAATATAAAACATAAAATAAGTGAAGATCTTGGCTAACTTGTTTAAAAGTCCATAAAAGTAGCCTTATCAGTTGTGTAAATGTGCATGAAGACAAATATCCAGGCATATTGTGTATCAAAACCACTTATAACTTATTATACACATATTTCGTGTTCTGGTTTGAAAGAAGAGAGTTTTTAAATGAAAAGTACAATTATGGAATTGAATTAAAATTAACATGAAACCGAACTCAACAGAATCTATACCCCATTGTCCTTCTAGGTGGAAATTTAAAGGCCTTCAACCCAGGATCTCAGAATCTGATTTGGTTTTCCGACCCCTCTACACAGCAACACTCCCACCTATACCATAATCAGATAAAGGAAGGAGGATTCAGGAGAATATAGTGGGTTGAGGAAAATCACGTAGTTTCACCTGGGGATAAGACTGGAACCTGTAATGAAGGTCAGGGCCCGAGACGAGACTCAAGCGATCTTAAAGTAACCTCAGAAAAGTGAGTGATGGAAAAATGAGGCTGAAGGGCAATGATTGGAAGGTTGAAGACAAAAATAGGAAAAACCTTCAAATAAGTGCTAATTTGGGGTTAGGAATAGAAAGGGTTTGGATTCCTTAGGGTTAAGGTAAGGGTTGAGGTTAGAGTTATAGGGGAGGGGAGGGGGTTTAGGGTTGTGGGGTAGGGTTAAGGTTAGGGTTAGGGTTATGGGTTAGGGTTAGGGTTAGGGTTAAGGATTAGGGTTATCGTTAGGTATTGGGGGGGAGGGGGTTTGGAAGTATAAGGACTTTGAAGTGCTAAGGTAAGTGCTATCAATTGAAAAAACATGCAATTTAATATAAAGCATCAAAGGTTGGAATGCCAACAAACCACACAATCAACCAAAAAGTCACATTCAAAACTTATGTACAAAGGGGGGGGGGGGGGGGGGGGTTTGGTTTGAAGTAGAGGAAGAGGGAAGAAGCCAAAGTAGAGTGAAAAATAAATAAATAAATAAATAAAAATATAGAAGTGAATAAATCAAGTAAACTTTATTATTACTGTTGTTATCTATATTATTAATTAAATATTGTTTCTATATTATAGAAGTTATTAGTATCATTTGTGAGTGCTAAAAGGTAAAGTGCTATGGAAGTATACACATCATGCCAATTTCAAACATGCTGAAAAATTCTTAATGTGTAATTCAGTAAATCAAGACCTGAAACATGCTTCACAGCAAACCACATTGTGATATTTACAATTATACAAAAAAAAAAAAAAAAAAAAAAAAAAAAAAAAACAAAAAAAAAAACAGGAAAAATAAGGAAGGGGAGAAAACAAACAAACAAACCAACAGGAGAAAAAACAATCCAATCAAGCAAATGTTAATTTTGTAACCCAACATACGACTGACCAGCTCATAAATCCCTAATCCGTCACTCCATGCTCCAATCTCATATTAAAACCATGAGGGTATTCAGTCCCCAGTTCCCTTATCCAGTACGCTTCCCTCCTTCTCCTGTGGCCAGTCCCCCACATTAAATTGGCTTCCAGACCTGAGATCCTGAAATTGTGCGAGCCCACTAATCCAAAGTGTGCTGTGAGTGGTGTGTTAAGTGTGCCTTTTTGGATTGTGTAGAGATGTTGTTTAAGGCGTTGTAACAAGCTGTGTCTAGTCTCACCAATGTATCTCAAATGACAATGTTTACAAGTGATGATATATATTATGTTTTTGGTGTTCAGGTTGAGTGTATGTGAAATCAGGTGATATGTTTTACCCATCCACAGGTATTTGAGTGGCTGAAAATGTATCTCTGAACTGGAAATGGATCTCTGTGTTCCGGATGCTAATTCTGCTCTCACCAGGAAATCTGCAATATTTCTGTTTCTCCTATATGCTGATATGATCTTTACTGATTGAAGTGGTGGATAGGTGTGTTGTGTTTTGTAAAACTGTTGTTTGATCTTATTGTTTAATATTGTAGAGACATGCGAAAATGTTGTGACTATGGGGATGACATTCTTGGGATCCGGCATCAATGATTTTAAGGGATTTTGGAGGTCTCGAATAGTGTCCGTTTTAATGGTTCTGAGGAATCTTTTGGCATATCCCCGTGTTCTAAGAGCTTTAAACAAAACCTGTACTGCTTCATGAAAATGTTGAGTAAATGAACAAATTCTGTAAAACCGAATGATTTGTGACTTGACAATCCCTTTAAAAGTATGTTTGGGGTGAAAACTGGTCTTGTAGAGAAGTGCATGTGAATCAGTGGGTTTGAAAAAAACTTTAGTATGTAATGTTTTAAGGTTATTAGGTATTGAGGTTGTGAAGACTGTGGTATCGAGAAAATTGATGCTTGATGGGTGTATGGTCGCTTTAACTTTGATGTGTTCATGGTGAGAGTTGGCCAAATTAACGAAATCATCAAAGTTTTGTCTATCATGCTGCCAGACACCAAAAATGTCATCCAAGTATCGGTAATATACTGTGGGTACATATGGGCACTTTGGGAATAATGTTTCCTCCCACTCTGCCATGTAAATATTGGCATAGGCTGGGGCAAATTTCTTACCCATTGCTGTGCCCTGTACCTGTAGGTAAGTACGTGAATCAAAAATAAAATCATTCCTGGTTAAGTTAATTTCTAAAAGCTGTAAAAGTTCTGCATCCGGACGATTTGGGTCTGGAAATCTTTCAAAACATCTTGTGACTGCTCCTAGACCTGTTTGTGTATGGATGTTTGTGTATAAGCTAACTATATCTATGGTGAAAAGAAAGGCAGAATGTGGTAAAGTCTTATTTTGAATTTTGCTAATGAAATCGTAAGTGTCTTTGAGGTAACTGTCATGAAATGTTGAGATAGAATTGAGAAAGTGATCAATATATTCTGCTGTATTATAGGTCTCACTACCACAATCCGACACAATAGGACGTCCCTGGGGGACCTCCGAGGGGACCGTCCACGTCTTTGGATCTTTATGTATCTTTGGTAACAAATAAAATTTTCGTTGTCTGGGCGGGTTTGGACCTATAAGAAAATTGAATTGTTTAGTGTTGATGTAACCTTTGCGTTTGAGATCTTGCAATATGGATGTAATCATTGTTTGGGTGTGTTGTTGTAATGAATGTGAAAGTGGAACATAATGATTAATGTTCTGTAACTGTCTGTTAGCTTCAAGTAGATATTGTTGTTTATCCTGAATAACTATAGCCGAGCCCTTATCTGCCGGTTTTATTACTATGTCTGGATTGGTTTTTAACTCTGTCAGGGCTCTGCGTTCTGCCAAAGTTAAATTATCTGATTGCGTATTGTAGGGGTGTGTGAGTTTATTTACGATTTTATTATTTTGTTGTATCAGTTCTCTAATGGGTAAGCTGACGTGTTCCATTTTAGGTTCCCAATTAGATTTGTCTGTGAATTTTACCTGTTGTGTCCTGTTGTTGTATTGAAAATAATCAAGAATTTTTAACTGTCTATTATAGGCATGGACGTCGCCTCCCAGCTCCCCCAAGTTGGTGACCCGCGGCGTCGGAATGAAGGTGAGACCCTTGTTAAGCAATTGTTCTTGTGCATCTGTAAGGCAGAAGGTTTTAGAAAGATTAATGATGTTGGTGTGCGATCTGATGTTTTTATTAGTGCACTTCACCAAATTTAGAAGTTTAACTGGTCCAACCAGTACGTGAGCAGTTGTGAAGCTGTATCTGTAGTCCAGTGAACTGGATCTCTGGGATCTACCCTGAATCTAAGTGGGTGCAGTTCCTGTAGTGGATTTGCATGTGTTAGTAAAAAAGCATTTAGCTTCTTCAAATTTTCTTGGTGGCGCTTAGGTAAAAGGTCTGAGAAATTGACTAATGGGGTATAGATAGTGGCATTGGGAAAAATCATTGTAGCTACTCTCCACAGTTCTTGCAACTGTTTTTTTGTAGTACATTCAAAAGTTTGCTCTCTATTGTTAATGCCCAGTGATAAAATTACCTTTTGTGTATTGGGATTTGGGTCTAGTTTTTGTAGAATTTTGGCTATATGCTGAAAATTGGCTCCTGGAAAGCTGTCAATTTGTATTGCGTCATCTGAATAGTAGGGAATCCTAGATAAATTGGAATCTCCAATAAACAAGATAGGTTTTTTAACCTCTAATGTCCAATCTTGAAGTTTTCTATTAGTGTTAATATGTCTAGTAGGAACCCGAAAGGTTCGTGTTGGATCATTTTTACCTGAAGGTTCGAAATCTCTGCTAGGTTTTCTGTCCAGGGGAGTCAACGGAAAAGGAGACGGGGAGGGATGGCAAAGGGAAGGCTCAGATCGGGCTTTTCTTAAGGACATGACCTTCCTTTGAATAGGCCCACTCATCACTTCTTCCTTCTCCTGCCCCATCGCCTCCTGCGTCGACTCTCCCTGTGAAGAGAAAACATCGGGTTCCATTAGAACACTCACATTACTGTGTACTACTGTAGGGTTATTTAACAATGTTTGACTAAGTGGTTCTGGGTGTTTGATAAAAGTACTTGGAGGAGGTTCATGCAACAGTGCATTAACTACCTTAATTCTTTTAGGATTGTTATCCTGTTTTGGGGGTGTTGCAATAGACTTCAACAGTTGCACCTGTGGAGAGCATACTACAGGATTAATGAGTTCTTGAACCGGGCTTTCCGTCAACAAAACCTCGTTACTTTTCTGGAGAGATCGACACGCAGATCCTGCATTTTGTATTGCCAAGAGGGCTTGTTCAATTTGTTCTCTTGCTTTGGTCATAGTTTCTTCCCTTAATTTTTGTTTAAATCTCCCCTTTGCCCATTTTACTGCAATGTCCCACTCAACTTGTTCCATTTTAGTAATTTTGTGGATTATATCCCTTTTTACTTCAATGTAGTGGTCATGTAAGATCTGCATGTTCGTTCTCATCCACTTGTATGTATTCTCTGTAATTCTGTCTAGTGTATGTTGGTTAGGGCATGCTGGCTTAATGAACTGTGTAAGCTTTAGTGTTTGTCTAGTCATGCCCTTAGGAAAAGTTTGTGTATGTAGTGCTGTAGTGGCAATCTCTTCATGGTGTGTTGCCTGTATGTATTTGAAATAAAATTTCCTCAAATGTTGATCTAATATATTTCTTTGTGTTGTATTCTGTGGTTGCTGGTCTATGTGAGATAATGTTCGTTCCACCCCCTCTGTTTCTAGAGTCTCTAAGACAGTGAATCTATTGCTTAGGGAAATCATTGCATTTAGTAAAACCCTTGTTTATAAAGAGACTTTTTAGCTAAACCAAAATTGTACAATGAAGTAATTATACAACAGTCTAACGAGAGGAAAAAAAAAATAATATAATAATAATAAATAAAATAAATAAAAAATAAAAAAATTAAAAAAAAAAAAAAAAAGGGAGAGAAAAAAAAAATTTTTTTTCCTTACCACAACAGTATATCAAACCTCAAGCGTTCTTGGGAAAGGATCCTCCAGATGGTCTTAAGAAATTAGTCCTCTCCCATTGAGGTACAGCTGATTGAAGGTGCCAAGAAGGTCGAACAGGCCTAGTAGGCCAAGAAGGTTGAGAAGGCCAACAAGGCCGAGTAGGCCTAGGTATCCTTTCGTTGTCCCAACAGAACATCAAACCTCAAGCGTTCTTGGGAAAGGATCCTCCAGATGGTCTTAAGAAATTGGTCCTCTCCCATTAAGGTACAGCAGATTGAAGGAGCCAAGAAGGTCGAACGGGCCTAGTAGGCCAAGGAGGCTGGGAAGGCCAACAAGGCTGAGTAGGCCTAGGTGTCCTTTCGTTGTCTGCTTCCACCCGATCAATTGAGGTAAGATTGTGAGAGATGGGGAGGGGGGGGAAATCCAATGCCCTCCAAATTTAAAAATTGTTTATTAATAAAATTGTGAGTACTCACTTAAAAAACAAACAAACAAACCAACCAACCAACAACAAAAAAAAATAGTAAAATAAAAATGAAAGAAAGTGAAAGATTTAAAAAAAAAAAAAAAAAAAATGCAATGTGCTTCCCTGGAGAGTTCTCCTTCAATTTGCAGGTCACTATCCTTTCTTAGAGTTGAGAGTCCTGACGTTTCGCAGCACCTGCTGCTTCTTCAGAGGACTGTTACCCTTTGTTCCCATGCAGTCCTATAAGTAGGCTCCAAACCGGGTATGTATTACTTCCTGGGGGTGGAACTCAGATAAAGAGTTAAAGTGATTGGTGTATATGTCCATCCATCTCCGGATCCCATTTTGATAGGTTGAAAAGATACAGGAAGTGCTTGGAGTTTATGTGATGTGGACTCGTGGGTAATGTAGTTCGGGTTTATCTAAACAATTCAACAACTAGCTTTTTCTTACACTGCCTTTCAAAAAGCTCAAATGGAGTAGTGGTATAGGCCTTAGCCCTCGAACCCCAACCTACCCGGTTCAAGACCCGACGCCACCAAAACATAAAGCATGAAAAATAAACTAAGTAGAAAGGAGCAAAGATGCATTGAAATGTAAACCAAGAAACGAACAAAGAAATCAAGAATTTTTTTTTTTTTTTTTTTTCCTTTTTTTTCCTTCTTTTTCTTTTCTTCCTTCTGAAAATATGTATTAATTAAAACTCTATATCCAAAAATTGTATTAACAAAAAATGTTAAAAAATTGTTTAAATAATATTAAAACAAAATTAAAAATGGGGGTCCTATCCATCATTTTGAGTGGCACAGGCAAGGTTAGGTTAGGGAAAATTAAAATAATGTTTGTGAGAGTGTATACTCTTTTGTGCACGGGCCATCTATCTATTTCTGTTTCAGATTCTTTTGGGTGTGGATAGGGCCAAAGTGAAGTGGATATGTGATTTAAAAAAATGTATACATATATATATATATTTTAATGATTAAAAAGAGAGAAAGAAAAAACTATCCAGAATGAATAAAAGAACTTTATAAGAACAAGAAAGAAAGAGGAGAATAGAAAGACCTTAAAATGAAGAACTAAGTGTGACTATAAAGACCAGCAACTTGACGCAATATAAAACATAAAATAAGTGAAGATCTTGGCTAACTTGTTTAAAAGTCCATAAAAGTAGCCTTATCAGTTGTGTAAATGTGCATGAAGACAAATATCCAGGCATATTGTGTATCAAAACCACTTATAACTTATTATACACATATTTCGTGTTCTGGTTTGAAAGAAGAGAGTTTTTAAATGAAAAGTACAATTATGGAATTGAATTAAAATTAACATGAAACCGAACTCAACAGAATCTATACCCCATTGTCCTTCTAGGTGGAAATTTAAAGGCCTTCAACCCAGGATCTCAGAATCTGATTTGGTTTTCCGACCCCTCTACACAGCAACACTCCCACCTATACCATAATCAGATAAAGGAAGGAGGATTCAGGAGAATATAGTGGGTTGAGGAAAATCACGTAGTTTCACCTGGGGATAAGACTGGAACCTGTAATGAAGGTCAGGGCCCGAGACGAGACTCAAGCGATCTTAAAGTAACCTCAGAAAAGTGAGTGATGGAAAAATGAGGCTGAAGGGCAATGATTGGAAGGTTGAAGACAAAAATAGGAAAAACCTTCAAATAAGTGCTAATTTGGGGTTAGGAATAGAAAGGGTTTGGATTCCTTAGGGTTAAGGTAAGGGTTGAGGTTAGAGTTATAGGGGAGGGGAGGGGGTTTAGGGTTGTGGGGTAGGGTTAAGGTTAGGGTTAGGGTTATGGGTTAGGGTTAGGGTTAGGGTTAAGGATTAGGGTTATCGTTAGGTATTGGGGGGGAGGGGGTTTGGAAGTATAAGGACTTTGAAGTGCTAAGGTAAGTGCTATCAATTGAAAAAACATGCAATTTAATATAAAGCATCAAAGGTTGGAATGCCAACAAACCACACAATCAACCAAAAAGTCACATTCAAAACTTATGTACAAAGGGGGGGGGGGGGGGTTTGGTTTGAAGTAGAGGAAGAGGGAAGAAGCCAAAGTAGAGTGAAAAATAAATAAATAAATAAATAAAAATATAGAAGTGAATAAATCAAGTAAACTTTATTATTACTGTTGTTATCTATATTATTAATTAAATATTGTTTCTATATTATAGAAGTTATTAGTATCATTTGTGAGTGCTAAAAGGTAAAGTGCTATGGAAGTATACACATCATGCCAATTTCAAACATGCTGAAAAATTCTTAATGTGTAATTCAGTAAATCAA